>PVJA010025578.1:0-30588 GCA_004027025.1 Myocastor coypus
AAAAAAAAAAAAAAAAAAAAAAAAAAAAAAAAAGAAAAGAAAGGGGAAAAGAAAAAAAATAATAATGTTGATTTAGAAGGGTTAATGTTTAATTGTTTGATCAATCTTACATACCTATATGTATTAATCTAAACTGATCTGATGATGAAAATATGTAATATAACCCGTGTTAAATTTAAACAATAAAAAAAAAAAAATTAAAAAAAAATTCTGTCTGCAACCCACAGGTTGCTGAGAATGGTGTTGTTTTATTTCCATGTATTTATGGGATTCTCATAGTTTTTTTTTTTTTTTTTTTTGTCATTTGTTTCCTGTTTCATTGCACTGTGTTCAGATAATATACATGGAATAATTTGTTTTCTTGCATATATTTAAACAGGACATATGGAGTAGCACGTGATCTAGTTTAGAAAATATCCCGTGTGCAGTTAAAAAAGATGTGTATTCAGAAGTGGCTGGGTGGAACACTCTGTGTATGTCCACTAAGCCCGTCAAAGTCAATGAGGACTCAGGACACAAGAGAACCTGTACTGCAACACTCTATAATTCAGTGGTGTTCCCAATTTTCTGTTCAAGGAAATTATGGGTCCACAGAGGAAAGGTACTAGCAGTGTATAGTGTGCTTAAAAGAGTCACCTAGAGAGAAAACATTTTCTCTGGCTTTCACAGAGAGCGAACTGAGCAAGCAATGGCTGTGACTCATCCAGATGGCTGACACTGACAAAAGATCTACAAGTTTCTGTATGTGGTTTCAGGGCAAATCCTGAGGGGATTTGACTGACCTTGTCAGATACAAAAATTACATTTTTTCTTATATATATCCTGCTTTATCTTGGTCTTAACCATCCAGCAGCAAAGTTGAAACTATAAAAGCTACAAAAATTAAAGCCATATTAATATGCTGAACTTTAAAAGGCTGAAGTCAACAGCTTCCAACATTGCCACTTCTGCTGATAACCCACTACTATTACGGACTACTGGGCTATCCATGCAACTATGTTTCTTAGTTCAATGAGGTGAAAAAATTGTACTAACAGTGTTTAGAAAAGTTATCATGTTTGCATCTTGTATTCTGAACAACTATTATGAAAGCAACAATATGCATTGTATTAATTATTGTGACTGTCCTAGTAACCTGTTTTGAAACTGTCTCATTGTTATTTCTTTCTCTTTAAAATTCGTAAACTTAGATAAAAATAAAATAATCATAATAAAATGAAATAGTCAAAAGTATCTCCAAGTACAGAGCCAAGCAAGGTTCATCCATCACCAACTGAGGTTGTACATACTGTGTGGAGGCAGTAAAAGGTTAGGTAGGTGTCACGGTGACTTGTAATGCACTTATAATAGGGGAAGAAAGTCACTTCTGTGAGCATGGAACAAACAGGACAGTCTGCTTATAGAACCTGGCTTTGTTGGATGAGTGTACACCCGTCTCCTGGACAGTCTTGGGACCTGGGCACCAACGTACCTATCAAAGAGCCTTCTGAGAGCAAACCCATTTGTAGCTTGAAGAGCATCTGCTTGGGACTTCAGGGGGCAATTCCAGTGGAGGACAAGATCTCTATGCTAAAAATATCTGCTAGTAATGCCAAAGATGGACAGCACCATTGCAGTTTTTACTTTCTAAGTCAAATTAGCAAGTAATTAGCACTTTTAATTTTCTGTATGGATTAGCAAATGAAGGCTCTGAGCAAAAGACAGCTGGGTGAATGGGGGGGGATAGAACAGTCTCCCGCATGGAAATTCCATCTGCATGAGGATTGCCCCTCCAGTGAAGAGTGGGCTAGTGAGTCTAGGGGACTCCTCCCAGCTGTGAATCCAGCTACCTCTGTGTTCCAATTTTGCCTTCCTTTCCCTCTGCTTGTTCCCACTACAGGTTAGCTTCTTAAAGAGTTTCTGTGATTTCTCCACTAGTCTTTGCAGTGGGCAGCAGAAAATATGCCTTAAAAAGTATAGCAGTTCTCTTAAAACAAGTGAGCTGAAGCCACACTCTTGTGTAAAATTCTCCAGTGTCTTTCTGTTTTATTAGGAGTAAAATTCAAGGAATAATAGAAGAAGAAGATTCAATGTGATCTCAGTCTGTTCTGCTCACATATGATTCCTGAGCACTTAGTAGATGGGGGTTGGAATCCATATGTGCTGTTTGTGGTAAAACACTCTAGGTGTATATTATCGTGTTCGTGCTATTTGAAGATAGTATGAAAAAAAGCAAAGCTGAGCAGCCATTAAAACCTCTGTATGATATTCCTGCCAACAGAATTTTTGGATTTAAAATATTGACCTAATAAAATACATGATGAAAATTAGTTTGACTTTAGTTTTTGAAAATAAAGAATTAGAGGTGATTGTGCTATGTAAAATAAGTCAAACACACGGAGGTAAATTCGAGGTGATTTCACATGCAGAAATGAAGGAGTCACATTCTAGTTAGAAGCTGACAGTGGAATGGTGGTTACTAGAGCTGGGCGAGGAGAAGAAGGTTGACCAGCGGGTGCTAAGTTACAGTTAGAAGGCAGTCAGAAGCTCTGGTTTGCTGTTGCACAGTTGGTGACTACTGATAACCATTATACACCATCTGTCCCATGAAACTAGGAAGAAGACATGGGGTATTTTCACCAAAAAAGTTGAGAGATGTTTGATGAAATATATGTGTTTAACTAGATTTAGACACTGCACAGGGGCTGGAGAGACAGCTCCATGACACAAGTGCCTGCCTGGCAAGTACAAGGTTGTGAGTTTGAATCCCGGTCCTGCAAAAAAAAAAAAAACAACCAAAAAACAAAAAACAATAACAAACAAAACAAACTACTTTAGAGACACTGCACAACATGTACACGAATTGAAAGAGCAAACTGGTGCCCCATTACTGTGTACAATTTTTATGTATGAATTAAAAACTAAAAATAAATTTAGATCTTTGACCATATTATGCTTCCTACCTCATTCTACTCTTGTCTTAAGCTACACAAACTCTTTTGGTTCTCCTTAACAAAGCAGTCGTGATCCAGACTTCTGTCCCTGCTGTCCACTCACATAGGAGACAATTTACTCAGATCTCATGGCACATGGTGCCCACCTTTACCTCCTCTAGGTCTTGGTCCGCATGTAATTTATCTGAGAGGCCTTCTCTGGCCTTTATTTCTAAACTACCACCCTGATCTCTCCTCATAGCCTTTCCTTGCTTTACTTCTGTTCATAGGACTCACCATCCCTGATACTATAGTTCCCATCACCAACAGTTTGGTTGTATTTTTCTTACCACAATACACACTTCAAGGAGCAATGGTTTTGTTTTTGCATTGTCAGATGTTCCTGTTCCTAAAACAATGCATGGTGTCATGTGGATAAAGACCCTGCTTGTGCATTGCTTTGTATCTGGAGGGAGAAGCCAGAAGAGCTTTGCAGCTGCACAGTGAATCGTGCTCTTATGGGGTGGTGTGACCTCCTAGGGATGCAGAGAGCATTCTGATGAAATCTTGGTGGCCAACTTCCCCTCCACTTTCCTTTCACTGTGCACCCTTTCTCTGGAACCAAGTTACTGCTCATGAGTCAGAGATCCTGGCCCCAGCCAATGATTCAAGTTAGGGCATGTTATCCAGCTCCAGTAAAAGAGACTATAAAAGTTTACTGAGAGGATTTCAGGAAAATTGAATGTTTTCCTAAAAGAAGGAAAGTCTTTCTTTTTTTTTTTTAGGTATTGTTGTATCTGTATGTGATGCCTGGCAGTAATAGGACCACATTGGGACTACAGGATGAAGCTAGTGCTAAGATCTGTCAAGAACAGGAAGAGGAAACATCTGAGTCTCACATTTGTCATTGAGTTGGTGACTTGACCAGCCATAAAATCTGTACTACTTTATGATTCTCCATGGGAGATGATGGATGTCTTTATTTTTAGGCAATTTGAAGTTTGAGTTTTAGCGACTTCCAGCTGAAAGAAGTTATTCTGGTGGAGAACATCCAAAGAATAGGAAATAGTCCTTGAAAATCAGATACCAAAGAACACTGTACATTGTCAGAACTGAGAATGAGGAAATGATTTTTTCACATGTTTTCTGTGCCTTGTACCCAACAAGTTCTATTTTGTGCATTCAGGTCTCAGTAATGGAGCCAAGATTTGAAATCTGTTCTCTGAAACACAGGAGTCCATGACCCTAATCAGTGTGTCATGTGGTTTCTTCAGCTAAGCAAACCTTCCCTGTCTCTGACTCATCTTGCCTAGAAATGTATCTAGGCAAGACCTTCAAAGGGGCACAGGTTTGAAAATAAAGTTGTATGTGTTAGAAGTGTTGAATCCCATGTGCTTGCAGAGCGGCTTTCATTCTACTTCTTCCAAATTTAATTTCTCTTTATGAGTCTTCTTTTCTTCTGGCCCTGTGCAGCAGGAGACAAAGGAAGGAGGGAGAGGGTGACCACGGGAAAGGCTAGAAAGCCAGGCGGGCAATCATAGTGGGCCCTATAAACTGCTTCTGAAGATGGAAAGAGGTTATTTTCTTAACAGTAAATCAGTCATTCGCAGGCAAGGCCTTTGTCGCCACTGCAGGCCAAATGTACTTCTGGAGTGAGCTCATCACATAAAAGTGGCACCCAGAGAATAATCAACAGAGTGCTGGGGAAAGCAAAGAGCCTGGCTAGTGGTATCCTGCAAATGTGTCACCGAGAGCGGCAGAATTGCCTGTAAGTTCATTAACGAGTGCTTCTCCCAGAAGGGGCCACACTCCTGGGCCAAAGCTAATCAACATCTAACTGAGGAAGGAGAAAGTTAATATCTTAAATGTGTACCAGGCTCTGACATTGCTCCCTTCAAAACTTCCACGCAGGTTGTTTCATCTACGTAAATGCTTGTCTCTCTGTTAACCCTAGAAAACCCCTGCTCTTCCTGTGGGAGCCAGAGCAGGCGGCATTTTCCCTTGCAGCAGCCTCCTTTTTTCCATGGATGAGGCAGTTGCCTGATCCATGAGGCCTTTCCAAATATTTGCACCAGCCATTTCTAACCTTTTTTTTTTTTCGCCTGTCAGGGAACGTTTCATTTTTTTTTTTTTTTCTTTTAATTTGTTTTTTAAAGAGTACAAAGTGGTTAAAAAAACATTGGAAATGATACAAAACTTCATTAAACAAAGTAATAGGAATTCGACAATGGTTGTATCGCATAATGTTATCTTCAAATTAGTTTTTTAGGTTATCTAATATGAACCTGAAAAGTGGGTAAAAAGAAAAAAGTTATAAGAAATCGAAAAGAAGAAAAATAAATAAAAAAATTAAGTATTAACGGCTCCTTTCAGTAGACTGGCCAAAATCAGCAGCACAATTATCCAAACTATCTTGTGTATATACATGAATGTATCTTTTTTTTTTTTTTTTTTTTGTATTTTAGTGAAGAGTTTACATGATGTTCAGGACCTCACTACTAGATCAGACAGGGCACCTTGGGAGGGCAGGGCTGGCACAGCAGGCCTGAGGATCAAACCCCTGTCCCCTGTGCCTGATTGCAGGTGCTTTAATCCGCTGAGCTATTTGGCTTACCCTGTGAATGGACCTTTTCCCTTCTTTCTTTTGTCCTTTTCCATACCTGAGTTTTTTTCTTTCTATTAAATAGATTATCTTCCTTTCACAGCAACTATTGTAGCTTTCAGATTTTATTTACTCTTTCAAATCCTCCTACTAGAGAGACAATACAATATTTGTATATGCAGGTCTGACTTATTTGACTTGCCAATACAGTCTCTAGTTGCATCCATCTGTGTATAAAAGCAGTAAATTCACCTATTTTTGTAACTGAGTAGTACTCCATTGTGCAAAAGTACCACAACTTTTCTATCCATTCCTCAGTTGGTGGGCATTTGGGTTGTTCCCAAGATTTAGTTATGACAAATTGCACTGCTATAAACATGGGTGCACATATATTGCTGTGGCATGATGATTTCATTTCTTTTGGAAAAATATCTAGGAGGAGAATAGCTGACTTGCATGGGAGTTGGGGGGATTGAGATGGTAGAAGTCAGGAATGGCTCTTGGATCCTGAAGATGGAGACAAATGCTCCATTTGTCTTGGATTTGGCAGTTCTTCAGTTTAAAAACTATCATGTGTGAGCATGTGGCACTTTTGCTAAGCTCTGTGGGTCTCCTCCTCATAAAATGCCTGCACTGACACACACACACACACACACACACACACACACACACACACACACACATCATGCTTTTACATATGGAATGTTAAGGAGTTAATAGAGCCCCTTCAGTCCAGCTAATGGTTCCCTCAGCCTAGGTTAAGAACTCCTTTCGATTGTCTCTTTTGCTTTGTCACTATAGTCCTCAAATCAATCAGACACATTATGGCTTCACTCATTTCTGTTCAATTGAGTTGAATTTCTGTTGAAATGGGTTCAATTTCTGTTAAATTGAGTGGAATTGAAATTTCCTAATCTGAGCAATAGGAGCACAGACTAGATGACCTTCTCAAAGTATCCTATGCAGGGGGGCTATTTACAGTGTGACCCCAGAAGTATTTACAGTATGACTCTACAAACTGTCCTTATAAGGATCAGTTTTTTCAGACACTTTCTCTCTTTAACCTTCTCCAGGACATGTGAATCTTTCCTCTTAAAAAGGCTCACAGGGAAAATCAGGGGAACATAAAATATGATTCACATCTGGATAAGCAAACAGAGCTCAGTGTTGAAACAACCTAATTAATGGCGATGTTAAGCCATTGGCCTGGTTTCCTCTGTGCCATGTGCTATGCAAACAACAGCCCAGTCTACTCTGAGCAAAATGCACTAATGCTCAATTGGGAAAGGTAACCCAGACTGGTGAGAAACAGTAGCAGCTGAGGAGGAAAAGTCTTAGGATTCAATTTACCTTGAACCTGAAACTTAATGAGTGGAATTTAATTTCATTAATATAACTTAGAGGGTTTCTCCTGCTCTGAAGAATTTATATGAAAGCAGACAAACAACTACTAAATTATTAGTTAGATGGAAAGGCAAAGACTCAAAATGTTAGTTATGGGTGGCTTAGCCAGAGTCTGGGTTACAGGCATTTTTATACATGCACACAGATAGACTTAGGTACGTAGGAAGAGTGTGAGCTATGGAAATATTTTGAAGAGCTCTTTGACAATATCCATCAAAGCAAATACAGTAAGCATTATATAACCCAGATATTTTCCAAAATATGTGTCCATATCTGCACCTCATGAAGGTGTTTGCTCTTCAAGATAGCACAGATAGGAAAAAAAAAAAAAAAAAAACCCTCACATCCAGTTAGTTCAGTTAGAAATAGGGAAGTTGAAGGAGGCTACTCACTTTCTTTCATTCAACTATAAACACAGTGTCACTGTAATGATGATCCCTGCTTATGCTTAGGAGGCAGCACGGCCTTCTTGGCACATCATTTACACCAGTGGAAGATGGACTGGGAGTCACCTGATGTTGGACATGTCTGACCTTTTAAGTATTGGAAGCTCGAGTTATCAAGGCTCTTTTCCTGGTTTTCCTTTTGGCTTGTTCCTACTCCTGCTGTACTGTGATCTTCAATAAGTTGATCCACACAATGTGGAAACTCCATCCTGGATACTGTGGCACGTGCTTCAGCTGAGAGGGGCACAGGCCAAGACGAACAGTGGAGAGGCCACTGAAACTCGAGGAATTCAAGGACTCCACCTTCAGAGGTATAATCAAATAGTCACCCGCTGAAGAGTGTACTGAACAAAGTAACGGGACTTCTGATACTTCTCGCCCTAAGCCATGGGACAAGTCCAGAATCTCCTCAAGTTTTTAAAGAAGGAAAGAAAAGAAAACCGAAGAGGCTCTGGTGTTTCCATTGCTGGCCTGTTGGCACCTGGATCAGATCCTGCATCTGAGATGCAAATGGATGATTGCATGAATGAGTAAATAAAGCAATGAAGAAAGAGATTGACCTCACTGGCCTGAGGTAGGGGACCCTGTGAGCCAGCTACCTCACTGTGTACCTCCAAGGGTAGGTCATGGACAGTCAGCTTTCCTGCTGACCCCTGGGGTGGCTGGTGTGCTGTGAAGAACACTTAGAATTCATGCCCAAAGTATAAACCAGGACATAGCAGATCATGTGTCCTAGGAAGCTTGTTTAATATTGAGTAATACATATGTTTAAAACATACCTCCAGGATATACTAGTCAGTTTCTTCTCACTATTATATTCTTTGATTCCTCAGGGTTCATGAGCTCTGTGGAAACATTGCCTGTCTGAGAAAAAGCCTCAATTCTTTCAATAAATATTTACTAGATACCTTTATTAAACATGTGTTTGAGAAATCACAAGTGATCCTTTTTCTTTTTAAGGAATTCTCACCGTCCACTTAGGTCTCAGTGCTCAGTGTAAGTATGTTTGTTTCTTACACATACAGTGAATCATGAAAGATGTCAGGTTTTCCTCTCCCATCACCCACTGGCACACTCAAAACCCAGTGATGCCGTTTATAGCACAGTTTCCATTCTGTCTATGAATGCAGTCCTTATCTCCAGCCTTTCTAATGGCACTCGACGGAGCATTTTGTTTAAATTTATCTTATGTGGTGTTATAAGCACTTCTACAAAGGTGCTTTGGAATAAGGCAAACATTTGAGTTTCTTTGGGCTGCTGTAGCTAATTGCCACTAACTACATGGATTAATATAATGAGAATTTATTCTCTCACTTTTGTGGATAGCAGAAATCCAAATTCAAAGCTGTTGGCAGGGTCAGGCCTGACTGGTCAATTCTGGAGGCTCTGAGGGAGAATCAGGGCCTTTTCTCTTTGCCAGCAGCTGCAGTAATCCTTGATTCTCAGTGTGGAGCCTCATCGTGCCAGTCTCCACTTCTCTGTGTGCTCATTTCTTGTCTCTTACGAGAGCTCCCATCAGTGAATTTGGCCCTGCCCTGTCCAGTCTGATCTGATCTTTAGGTCTTTATTCATACCTGCAAAGGACCATGCACAGTGAATTTCCATTCTGAAGTTGAGAGCAGATATGACTGCTGGAAGGGACACCATTTAACCACCGTGCTGGAGGAATACACAAGTATGGAAGTTGATAAAGAAAGAAAAAATCGTGCTACTTTCCAAGGATGGAGAAAACAAAGTAAATGTTATGGGATCACAGTCCCCCAGGAATCCATGATCACAAGCCTAAATTCTGGCCAGCAGGATCCATTCTATTTTGATAGCAGAACATATAATGTAGGGTTTATTGCTTTTCATCCGCTGAATTTCAAATGGTGCCATATGGAGAGTGCCAGAGCGGAAAGAGCACTTTATAACCACCCACTGCAAACTGCTTGTGCTACAGCTGTGGCATAGAGTCCAGAGAGGGCAAGCAGGGATATGCAGAAGAGTTATAGAGTCAGAGGCCTGCAAATTTTATGCCTATTTTTCTCAACCCTAAAGAAGATTGAGACCATCAAGAAATAAAAATGAAAGTCATCTTCCTGAAGGGTGACAGGGTGGTGAGTTGATAAATGATATGATGAAAGATAAACTGGAAATTATGTTTCATGTAATAAGGATCTGTAGGACATGGGTGCTATGACCCACAGGAAAAGGATGCATCTGAAACATGGGGATGTGTGTTCCTGCTTTAGGTATAAGGGTCAGTCAGAGATAGAGACAGAAAGACTGTCCTCTTCCCACAGTGAAGAGCAGTAATATTGACCTTGCCATGCCAGGGTGTCTCCCACCCGTGATGTCATGTGACCCTTCTCCACATTTCCCAAAGGTGCTTCTACGGTGAGATTTTCCCATCTTATAAGTAAGGAAGCTGAGCTTGGCATGGGTAAGTCCTGTGGACAAAGTTATGCAGCTTGTTAGACAAGGAGACAGTGTGTGTGTGTGTGTGTGTGTGTGTGTGTGTGTGTGTGTGTGTTTTAGGGAAGAGTCTACAGGGTGTTTAGGATACCACTACTAGATTGGACTCATAGTGATCTGCCTGTTTACAGCCTCCCAACGCTGGGATTACAGGCATCCGCCACCATGCCCAGCCTCAACTGCCATCTCAGCATGCCCCGGGAGTGGGGCTGGCACAGCAGGGCCCAGGGATCAAACTTCTAGTCCCTGAGCCTGCTTGCAGGTGTTTTAATCTGCTAAGCCACTTGGCTAGCCAAGGAGATGGAGATTGACCTTGGTTCTTGATGGGTCTTTTCCTTCCCTAAATGTATGGGTCCTAGATAATACACGTCTCAAGATTGGGACTCTCTTTGCCCCTATACAAATGACAAAGCAAGACAGGACAATCCAGAATCTTCTGTTTCTAAAGTTGGATGGCTTCCACAGTGAGAAAAGGGTAATTGACTTTTATGGACTAAGTTGTGTGCTTTCAAAATTCATGTGTTGAAATACTAGATTCTGGTGTGATGGTACTTAGAGACAGACCTGTAAGGATGTAGTTACATTCAAAAGACCACAAAAGTCACATGATTCTGGCCTTCAGAATGATGAGCAAATAAATTGTTCTTACTTATGTCATAGTGTGACATTTGCTACAGCAGGTCAAGCTGACAAACACGTGGACGGTCACACATGGGCCTGTGTAGGGCAAGCAGCCCTAATGCTGGACCAGAGAATATCATTTGGGTCAGATTCTGAATGTGGGCCAGAGCAAGTGGTCTTGCATGGACCAGAGATGAGACTCACGATAAACAGAATAAATAGAATAAAGGAGCAAGGTAAGATGGTCACACCCAGAAATGCACTGGATATTTTTTTCTCATGGGTTTTTCATTCCAGACAGATCCAGAGCAGCACAGAGCCCATGAGGTTCCATCACAGTGTCCGCCAGACTCTCCATCATCCAGTTCAATTCCTGCCACAGAGCTCAAACATTCTGTATGGTCTGGCTGGCCAAATACTGACCCAGTGTCATCCCTGCTGGTGTCTGTTGGTGAGAGATTCAGGCAACACACCTGTAAAATGAGCACCAGGGGAGCATCTTTGCAAGGCGGCCTGAGTCTCACATGAAATAGAGTGGTAGAAAGTCTGGGTTTCAAGCTTGGTGGTATGAACTCCAGTTCTAGCTCCTATACTTAGTAGGATTCTAAGAAAGTCTGAACTTTGACTTTTTTGTTACACATTTTTATGAATGTGTGTAACAGTATATATCCATGGGGTTTGGTGTGATATTTTGACACACTTGCTGATCAAATCAGAATAATTCGTATTTCCATTTCTTTATCACTTCCTTATGGTTGGGGCTTTGCATTCTTCTCTCCGAGACCTTTGTACACATCAGTTTTCCTATCTATGAAAAGGAGACAATGCTACCACGCCATGAGGTGAGGGAGGGTAATACAAGAGGTGTCTGCAGCGTGGTGGCACAGTGTCACTATGCAGCAAGTCCTCAGGGCATGACTCCTGCCTTCTCTCCAATTTGCCAATGAAAATACAATGCCTGAGAGCAAGGCTTCCCTGACAGCCCTGTTTTTTACAGAAGCATAGGCAGTGTTGTCTTCTTGCAGTCTCCAAACCCTGATCGTGCAGGATTCCCCATCACAGCCAGTAGCCCTCCTTCCACACTGAGGAGGCTGGGTAATACCAATTTCCTAAAATCTAAGAAAAGAAAAGATCATTTCTTTCGTGAGATAGGCTTACTTGCAGCAGAAATCCATTAACTCTACTATTACTGAACATCTGAATGTAATTTGCAAGCTATAATAACATCTCTCTAGTTAGCAAATGTTTATGCCTCTCTATAATTTTCTTTTCCATATGAAAATAGACCTGTCATCCTAACATGGTCCACCAGCTGCCTCTATAATATCGTTAATAAGCTGAAAGAGTGGTTGGTCCTGCAGTCTGCCTGGATGGGGATGGATGTGCATTTCTGTTCTGAGCAGGCTCTGGGGGCTGCTTCTTTTAAGAGGTAGAATATGTGGGACCCTGGAAGAAAGGAGCTGCAAGTAGCAGGCTGAGCAGTAAGTGGAAATAAGAATCTTAGAGTCCCACTTTGTGCCAAGCAGGAGGCTGGGTTGCATATCTAGTACAGTAAGATTCTAAGTTTAGATGTTAAAGTTTTTCCAAATTCATATTCTTGGGCCTCACCTCAGAGCTGCTGAATTAAAATCCCTGTGAGTGCTGCCAGGATATTGGCATTTTTAGCACAGGTTTTGGGTACTTGATTTTCATGCACTTCAAAACATGGAGAGTCTAAATCTTTATAGCGCAGAGGAAAATTAAATTATTTTTCAGGGGAAGCAGTTTTTTATATAAATGATACAGATCATTTAAGCTTCTCTCAAAGGTTTATATCCCTTTCAGATAACTGGATAATTTAATTTAGATATGTTCATCCTCAAACCAGTCTCCTGATTATCCAGTGGAGCAATTTGGCAAATGTTTACGGAGAGCCTACTGAGTGCATGGGTGTTTGGGGCCAACGTAAAAGGCTGTGCTTTGGATATGCCCTTCTACTGAGAGCGCCAGGCAAAGGTGATGGAGCAGTAAGGTTGGTGCAATGAGTGGTACATGGGAACCCTAGGGAGGGGTGTTGGCTCAGACTCAGGGATCCAGGGAAAGAGAGGGAGCGTTAGCAATGTTCGGGCGAAGAGGACAGTGAAAGTTCACCGGAAGGGAGTGTGTACTGCGTACAAGGAATGTCACAAGACTGGGTCCTGGAGCTCTCAGAAGGAGCCTGAAAGGAGAGATGCTCTGGCTCTTTCTGCATGCTGCAACATAGAGAGGTGAAAATTGAGATTGATTAACCAGGAATGGTAGCAAGGGTTATCATGCCATCACTCTTAGAGGCTGAAGCAGGAAAAATCACAAGTTCAAGCCCAACCTGGGCAACTTAGTAATACCCTATCTCATAAAAAAATAGAAGAAGAAGAAGAAACAGAAGAAGAAGAAGAAGAAGAAGAAGAAGAAGAAGAAGAAGAAGAAGAAGAAGAAGAAGAAGAAGAAGAAGAAGAAGAAGAAGAAGAAGAAGAAGACATATTGCTCAGTATGAAAGCCCTGGGTTTAGCCCCAAGTATCACAGAATAAGTGGAAAGAGAAGCTGGAGAGGGTAGCTCAGACTTTACCCAGAAGGCAGTGTGGGGGGGCACTGGAGAGGTCAAGCAGAACATAGTACATTATTTTCATGTTTTATAGACACCACTCTGGCTGCCACTTAGACATGGCTGGGCAGTGAAGGGTGAATCTCAAGTCTGGAAGACCAGTTCCAGGCTGTTGTTGTTGCTGAGGTGAAAAAAAAGGGTGGCTTGGGGAAAAGTGAAGCAGAGAGCAGTCAGTAGGCTCAAAATATACTGAAAGGGATAAGAGACTTTGTTGGGCGAGTCACTGGACACTGGGAAATATGGAAAGTAACTAGAAGCAGATAGAACAGTCGACCCAGGAGCCCACCCCACAAGCCATAGCTACTTTCTTTAATAGTTTTTGTTTATATTGGGGATTGAGTCCAGAGCTTTCACACTGAGTTACTTCGCCAGCTCTCCTTTTATGTTGGAACAGGATCACACTAGCTCACTAAGTTGTCCAGACTGGGCTCAGACTTTTTGATCCTCTAGCCTCAATCTTCCACAGTGCTGGGAAGACAGATGTGCACCACTACCCCAGGACTGGTTCCCATTTTTTTTTTTTTTCATCTAACATTATGCCACACATGTATTTCACTCGATGATTAATTTTTCATTAGCTTTATTGAGAATGCCTGTACTATTTTCTAGTGTGTTGATCCTCATAATTTATTAAAGCAATCCTTATTGTTGAGCATCAAAATTATCTGCTTATTTTTTTTAACTTTTGTACAAACAATATTATATTTATTTCCTTATGTTTTAAAGCTATCTTTGAGAATAATTATTGGAGATTTTTCTTTTCAAAGACAGGTAGACTTCAGGAGGGCTTCTTGCTGTTTCACCAGTCAGGCTCCTTCGCCTCTGCCTGCAGCACGCCCGTGTCTGTGTAATGGCTTCTGGGTGCCATGCTCTCTGAGCCTTTGCCCTCTCCTCTGGCAGCAGGTCTTCCACTACCGCAGAGGGGCACTGGTGAAAGAGAACCTGTCTAGGATTAAAAGCAACAAAGCCTTTGGGAACACAGGGTGGAACCCAGGCAGACAGGCATCTGAATGCATTTGCTGGCTACACAGCCGTGGTCTGGCATGTCAGCCTCCTGCAGTCTCCGTTTCCTCACCGGGAACGGGGTGGTAATGGCAGCACAGCTGACTTGATTATAACGAGGACCAACAGGGTGCCTGCCCGAGGCATCTGGCTGGTCTCAAGCAACAAGTGAATATTCACTCTGAGTTTTCTTTTTTAGTTTATTATTATTTTTTTCACGTGTTTAGTATAGGGCTCACAGTGTCTCACTACACAGCTTGGACTCAGCAATCCTCCTGTTTTCAGCCTCCCAAGTGCTGGGAGTATAGGCACGTGCCACCATGCCCAGTCTCAGTTGCCACATCACTGTGTCCTGGGGGCAAGGCCGGCATGGCATGCTGGGATTGAACCCTGTCCTTGTGCCTGCCTAAGCAGGTGCTTTAGTCCACTGAGCTATCTGGCCAGCCCCTGATTTTTTTTTTAAAGCCTCTAAAATTTTAAGCAACAGAGTCAGTATTTAAGAACATAGATTTTCAATTTTTTTCTTTTGGTTTTTGTCTATAATTGCTAGCTCCATGACTCTTCCGGTCAACCTCGGTGAGCCTCAGTTTCCCTCCGTGTGAAATGTCCATATTAAAGGGTTGCTTTGAGTTTGTAAATGAATGAATGAACGCCAAGTGCCTGGCATTTGGTGAGTGCTGGAGTAAGCTAGTTGGAAAGGAGTACGCACTTCCTCCAGCCGATGTAATGTCTCCCCTTCAGCTGATACTTCCCGCTGAGTGGCTTCTCCATATCAGGGCCTCATGGGACACTTCACATATGCAGTATTCAGAAGCCCCATGGCATGAGTTCAGACAGGAGCTAGGAGCCTTCCCACTCTGCCACCTGGGGAACCAAGACCCTGGTGACCAGCTGACAAGCCCTAGATGGCACATTCATGAGGGTGCGCTCAGTTTGATCTCACTCCCCATGCCCTTCCCATGACAGCTCAGGACATGCACCTGATGACTTCTGACCACTGACAGTGATGGGGGCTGGACAGACGTCAGAAAAATGATGTCCTTGAAGGCGTGATGAAAAGTGATCACTTCTCACAGTCCAAAGAACAGCTAATTAAATTACCAGCTTTCTGTGCCCAAGGGTGGCCCAGAGAACATTGGCTTGATAAGGGAGGGACCCTTTTTGCCGGGGGCTTAATTTTAAGCTTGAAATCTGTTCTAATGTTTTGAATCAGTGCCAGTGGGCTAATTTGATCTCATGAACCTTCTAACAAATGAGCCATTTTACTCAATTTCCCATAAGCTTGCCAAGATTGGGATGAGAAATAAATTATGAAATGGACCTCCGTTCTCTATAAAGTAAAACTTCAGCTCCTTAGTATAATTTTCATGAAGAAAAACTGTCACCAGCAAGAGAGATACAGCCAAACAGCAACAAGAAGAGATGAGAGAGGGGAAGGGACATCGTGACATTACTTAAGCTAATTTCAGGATTTTTTTTTTTTTCTTCTAAATTTGCTCCTGGAAAATCCGCAAGGAATTTGTCAATGAAGTATACAGTTTGGGAAGATTTTATGCAGAAACAGATCTGGGTAGAAGAAGCATTTTGCAACTAATCAGATGAAATCAGTCTCTTATTCCCTGCCTTGTGCTAGGCACTATGGATGTTAACAAGCTGAGGCTCAAAATTAAGCAAATTGGGGTTAGCAGATGCCATACAAAGAACAGAAACTGGAATTCAAGTGGTCTGGGGCAGAAAAGTAACTCTAAGATTGATCATTTGCTAGGCACATGGGGTTGGGCACATGTTCATTTTTTTTTTTTTTTACTTTACACATTGTGAATATTAATACAAATTCAGTATTGTTTTGAGCAGTCCGCAAATTAGTGTGAACAACATGTGTGATGCAGGCTATGCCACACAACAGATGCTCCATATTTGTCAAAAAATGCCAGATGTCATTTCTAGGTTCTAGTTTAAAGATGAGAGAATGGTTCCAGAGACTCTCTGAAGTCTGCCTGCTTCAGCTTCCACAGATTTTATAACTGAGGAGTCAACTAGCCCAAGGACATTAGGAACACTTGTTAAAAGGTGGACAGTCTACTATTATCCCACTTGTCCATGCCAACACCTCATCACCCACCATTTCTCCACCTGCCAAGTTGAGATCCAGGATTGAAAGGTAAAAGAATGGCTCTTCTTCAAATGCAATGATAAGCCAACTAAAGATGGGCAAACATATCTGGTTAACTGTTACCTATCTCTCAGGGCTCATCTCACACATCACTTCTTAAAAATGTAGCCAGAACCTTTCAAAACAAAAGTCCTGGGTGATGCGTGCACTTGTTAAAAGTGCTGAAGCTCTGCTGCTTTAGGCAATACTAACCTCACTGTCATGGACCGTGTGTTATCTGTTGCATCGAACCTTTTGCTTGTGTAGAACATTAACTGTTGCACATTTTGCTTTACCTTTGTCTTTACCCATTGGACTACATGTTATCCAAAAGGAAATGATGTTTCTCTGCCTCACCTTTATATCCCCAGGTTGTAGCAAAGATCTTAGAACATGAAAGGACTTAATTCATTAGTATTTTGGATTTAATACATGACGGATGGGGGATGGGTTTGCTGAGGTGGGTGAGAAGTGCATGTTCAAAGCCATGAAAAAGAATGAAGTACTAATTTAAGCACAGTGTGCAAGAAACTCAAAAACGTGGTAGAAAATGAAGCAACCATCCACAGAAGCTCACGTTATAGGCCTTCATTTGTGAACTGTAACATGAGGAAAATCCACAGGGACAGAGAGGAAGTTGTCTTTCAGGGGCTGGAGGCCATGAGAATGGAGAATCACTGCTTAATAGATGTAGAGTCTCCCATTGGGGAAGAAGAAAAGATTCTAGAACTAGATAGAAGTGGAAGCTGCACAACTTCATGAATGGTCCAGATGCCACTGAATTATACACTTTTAAAGCACTTGCTTTTCAGGCAAGTTTCACTGCTATTAAAAATCAAGTGGTGGGTTTTAAAGACAGCAGATGAGCACTCCATTTTCCTCTGATTCTGACTCAATAGATCTGCAGAAAATGTCTGGACATTGATTATCTTTAACAGTAAAAGAGATGGAGAGGGAAGGGGAGAAAAGGTTTAAAAGAATTTAGATATATCATATCCATGCACTAACTCTCATATTGATATAATCATTATGTGCTATGAACACGTACTGGCAGAAGGATATATCATATCCATCCACAGTGGACGTGCCTGTAATCCCAGCACTCTGATAATCTGAAGCAGGAGGGTTTAAGTTTGAGCTCAGCCTATGCAATGTTTTGATTTAGTGAGATCCTGTTTCAAAATAAAAATAAAAAAGTGCTGGGGATTTTCTGTAGGGGTTTCCACCATGAATGAGTGTTGGACTTTGTCAAATATTTTTTATTTTTTTGTCTTTTTGAGACAGGGTCTCGCTATGCAGTTGAGGCTGGCCTTGAGCTCACTTTTGTAGCTCAGGCTGGTCTTGAAATCACACCAATCCTCCTGCCTCAGCCTCCCGAGTGCTGGGATTACAGGCGTGCACCACCACACCCGGCTCAAAATTATTTTATTTCTTGTTTCAGAACTTTTGTTTGTTTATTTTTATTGCCGGCTCAGCCTGCCCTGAGGGCAGGGCTGGCGCAGCATGTGGTGCCGGGGATAGAACAGTGGTCCCTGCAGCGCCTAAGCTTTCCTAATCAGGCGCTTTAGACCACTGAGCAATCCTACCAGGGCCCTGTCAAATCTTTAAAAATTTTTTTTTCCCAGTTTTTATGTTTTTGAATTTTAGAGAAATATTTCTGAAATGAATACATAGTGTGAGATTAATAATAAATTGCACATTGTAAATAAATTATTTATAAACTTAAGTGAATAAAACAAAATTTGTCTGAAGTAAAAATGAAGAATTTATAGATCAGTCATATAATAGTTCATTCTGTGCCAAAATCAAGAAACTCATATTCATATAATTAGAATTCTCAAAGTGGAAATGGGTAGGCAGTAAATGTTTCAATATTTAAAATTTCTAAATTTAGTTGAATCTTTTACACAAGAAATATGAATAAAATCATAATAAGAAACACAAAAATGAGATTGTCAAAAGCTAATTATAAAGAAAATAATCATTAAAGTATATACATAAAAAGTTAGCTATGGAGGAACAAAATTAAATAGCATCTTATTCCACGTTAGAAAAAAAAAAAGAGCAGGTGGATGAGAAATGACTAACTAATTTAAAGGACTGAAAGAAAATAATCTGTCCTCATTGAATTTGATACTTAGCAAACATACCTTTGAAAACTAAAAGTAAAATATTTTACTCAAAATATTCTAATATCTTCAGATATAGCATATAGAAATTAACAAAGTCCATAATCCAGAAGGCAAGAGAAGCTGCTGTGTAGTTCTGGATAAAGAATAAAGAGCTGTTAAGATGGTAATTATGCAGGACTATTTAAAATATAATTATATTAGATGAGCCCACTTAAGATGCCATTGAAGATTTCTGCAAAACAGTTATCAATCTTATGTCAGGTTATATATGTATTTTTCATGTGTGTGCATACAATACAAGGAAGAACTAATATAAAGTCAATGGAAAATGGAAATATGCTTTTCTAAAGTTTCTAATGCTAGGAAAAAATCATATCTAGTCTTATAAGTAGATTGTAAGCCAAAGACACAGTATAAATAATAAAAAATTAAAAATATTCAGAAAATTAATTAAATATTAATTCATTTAAAACTAAATTAAGTATTAAAAACAATATTATAAAATTAAAATTATCCCGAAGGCTGACATTGACAACAATTTTACAAAGCTCTGTACATGGTTCCAAAGTTAATCCTGAGGAGATTTGACCTTGGAAGACACAAAGGATGAATGTTTGGTTATACAGGTCTTGCTTTAACTTGCCCTCGATCACCCAGTGGAAAAGCTTAATTATGAAGCATGAAACGCAGAGCTAGATTGGCGTGATGAGCTGTAGGAGGCTTGGATCAATAGCCTCCAACATAGCCAGTTTCACTGGTGGCCCACTGCAATTGTGGAACATTGGACTGTGTATGCATCTGCTTCCTCATTTTTTTTCTTTCCTTACCAATATCAATTGGAAGGTGTGTCATGCCCCCCCCCCCCGAGCTCTGTATAACTGTTGTGAGGACAATATGCAGTGTGTCAACTGTTAAAAAATTAATATTTATAGAAAGTGTTAATGTTTAATTGTTTAGATCAATCTTATATACCTACATCTATTAATCTAAACTGATCCAATGATGAAAATTTGTAATATTACCATTGTTAAATTTTTCTGGTTTTGAAATTCTGTACTACATGTACTCTCACTTGTAACTATTTTTCTATCTTTGTTTCTGCTATCTTTAGTCTTTAAAATAAAAAATAGAAAAAATAAAATTAAAATTAAATCATAAGTCCAACTCAGAGACCAGAATGTTGTGTATCATTTGTATGAATCTGTGATCAACTCAGAGTACTCGCATAGTATTTGAATAGGTTAAAATGTCCAAAAATATCAATTAACAGAAAGTTTTCATGCTAGTAAAGAATTACTAAAAATAAAACATAATAGAAATATTGGAATGGCGAATATATAATCAGCACTTCTAACAGTTTGGGGATAGGATACCGCACAAAGTTCTAGTATGTCATGGACATGGACAGTGTCCACGATGCTTACTGGTGTGCAGGTGTCACTTGCGGGACTGAGATACTGCTATTTCCTTGATATTTACCTTGTAGATTCAGACAGAATCATGACCTATAGGCTGCAGGAGAAGTCTATTTGTTGAATATGCTGATGGAAATATTTTGCTGCTGTATACAAAAGAATAATTGGAAGATTGTTGTTGTATACGTCTTTTTCTCCTGTATTTAATTGTTTCCCCTATTTGGCGATGTCTTAGCTACTCTTCTCTCATTGCTGGGACAAATATCTTACAGGCAAGCTTAGGAAAGGTTTATTTAGCTCAGAGTTACAGGAGCATTCATAGTTTAAAGCAACCTGAATTACATAGCAAGACCTTGAGACACTGTGCTGCTGTGTCCAGGATGACTTGCACCGCATCTCCAAGAGAGGCCACCAGGCCTGCGGAGGGGAGCAGGGGAGGTGCATGCCATCAGTTTAAGGGTTCACACCTCTCTGGCCCCATTCCTCCAGCCCTGCCCTGGTCCCCTGGCCCTGCCCCTTGAGCCCCATACTTGACAGCCCCATGATTTACATGAGGCTTTGGACGGACAACTAGATATAAACCATAATGAGTGGGTTCTTTCCATTTTCATTCATGGAGTTGTGGTCATTTTGATCCCTCTCTAGAATATCTTCTATTAGTCTGTGTAGGGTTGGCTTTGGCTTCATGAAATTCTTTATTTGTTCCTTGTCCTGGAAGTATTTCAATTCTTCATTAAACTTGAAATAGAGTTTTGCAGGGTATATCAATCTGGGTTGGAATTTGTTTTCTTGCAAGACTTGAAATACTTAGCTCCATGCTCTTCTTGACTTGATGGTTTGTAAAGAGAAATCTGCCATTATTCTGAAGGGTTTTTCTTTAAATGTGATCTGTTTGTTTTCTCTAGAAGCTTTTAGTGCACTGTTCCTATGCTGAATTTCTGGGATCTTGATTATTATATGTCTGAGTGTGGTTTCAATTGGGTTGATGTTATTTGGCTCTCTATATACTTCAGTTACCTGAATTTCAGGTTCTTTCCCCATATTTGGGAAGTTTTCTGCTATCACTTCTGCCCATATTCTTTTTACATCATTTGTATTGACTCCTTCTTTCTCACTGATGCCTATTAGTCTCATGTTGTTTATCTTTGCAACATCTTGCAAATGTTAAATTATTTTTCCTGCATCCTAGTTGCTTTCAGGAGATATTTCCTTACATTTTCACTGGCTGCTTTTCACTACGTCTGAAAGTCTATTTTCACTTTCATTGAAATGGATTTTCCAGTTTGTGATTTAGGTTTTAATTTCCTGCATATCATTTTCAATCTGCTTCATGCATTCTATTTCTTTCCTATATTACTCACCCAAGGATTCTATCATTCTTTTTATTCTGCTCTATTTTTTTATCAGTGTCTTCTTCAGAAGTACTTAGTATTTCTTTCACTATAGTTACCATTTCTTTTTTCATTTCAGAAATTATTTCTGATCTTATGTCCTCTATACCTTTCTACAGTTGTTTCTTCACTTCATACACTATTATTTCAGAGATTTCAGTTGTGTGATTTCTAATTTCTTCTATGTTATTGTCTCCTGCATTTTTTCTGGGTGCGCTTGGGGCCTGGGAGCACATTTTACTCCTTCTCTTTTTCATTCTGTATAGCATTGTCTTCTGACCTTTGGTGTAGAGCTTTGGTAGAGTTCTTATCGTAGCACCAGGTCTGGGTCTACCAAGTTCAAACTCATCCAGGTGGGTGTGGCTTGGGTCTGGCTGCTCTGCTCCACTTCTTCCTGCTGCAGCCTTTGGAGGCAAACCTGATGTTCCACTCTGGCAAGATGTTCTACTCCTGGATCAGTTGGGTGAGTCTTGCTCTTAGCCTCTCTGTAGGGAGTTCTGCTACAGTATTTCACACTGGGTGTGTCTGATAGATGAAGTTCTGCTCACATAGTGGACTTGGGTGTTGGGTCAAATGAATTTCTGGCAGTCCCCAGTGGTCCCACTTACAGGCTAGGTGTGGGCTCTGGCTTGAATGGGGATCTTGTGGGCCCTGGACAGTTCCACTCACATATCTGGCCTGGATGTTGAGTTGAATGAGTTGCTGGTGGGTCCCAGGTAGTCTCACTCACATGCCAGGCCTCAGTGCTAAGTCAAATTAGTTGCCTGTTGGCCTCAGGTTGCCCAACTCACAGGCAGGGCCTGGATGCTGGGTCCTGCCAAAAGCTTTTTCTGCATCTATTGAAATGATCAAGTGATTTTTGTTTTTGGCTCCATTGATGAAATATATTACATTTACTGATTTGCATATATTAGACCATCCCTGCATTTCTAGGATGAATCCCACTTGGTCATATTGCATAATTGCATTGTTGATTTGCTGCATTCTGTTTGCTAATACTGTACTGAGGATTTTTGCATCTATTTTTATTAGGGAAACTGGCCTGTAGGTCTCTGTTTAGGTTGGATCTTTCTCTGGTCTGGCGTCAAGGTAATACTTGCCTACAAGAATGAGTTTTGGAGAATTACTTTCCTTTCAGTTTCATTGGGAAGTTTGAGAAGAATCACAATACATGGTCTTTAACCTCAATCTGATTAAAGTTATCTATGACAAATCAACAGCTAACATCACACTAAATGGGCAAAAACTAAAACCTCTCACTTTAAATTCAGGAATGAGACAAAAATGTCCACTGTTACCATTCCTATTCAATATAGTTGTGGAAACATTATCTAGATCAATTAGACAAGAGAGAGAAATGAAAGGAATAATGATTAGCAGGGAAGACATGAAATAATCATTATTCACGGATCCCATGATACTTTACATAGAACGTCCTAAAAACTCCACCAAAAGACTGGTAGATTTAATTAATAAATTCAGTGGCATAGTAGGATAAAAATCCAACACTTAGAAATGAGTAACATTTATCTCTAGAGAAAATAAACACATTGATAGAGAAAATACGGAAATCATGCTTTTGATAATAGCATCAAGAAAAATGAATAATTATTAATCAACCTTATAAAAGATGTAAAAGGTACATACAGTGAAAATTAGAATACTCTGAAAAAAGAGTCTTAGTTACTTTTTATTCATTGCTGGGACAAATACCTGACACTCAAAATGAAAGAAGGAAAGGTTTATTTAGCTCACAGTTTGTGGAGGTTTCAGTTCATACTTGGCTGGCTCCAGAGCTCCTCCACAATGGCGTGGCTGCAAAGATCAAGCTCCTCCAAAAAGTAGGACTTCTCCAAGGAAGTGGGGGAGGGGTGGGCCAGGGAGGAAGTAGCCAGGGCAGGACCCGGCTGGGCCAGGCTGAGCTGGGCTGGGCTGATCCACTCTAAGTCTTCCTCAACTCTTTTTATATATTCTTTGGGCTGAGTCACTCTGGGGTGGCCCGTCTGGCCCTAGAGTGGAACCAATCACATCCCACGGCAGGCCCTCCGCATCCTACAGGATGGGGCCCCCATAGTCAGGAACCAGCCAAGAACATCCAGCCAGTTTCCTCAAGTTGACACCATGTATCAACTACCACAGAGATGAAAAAGGATTTCAGAAAAAGGAAAGATATTCCTCGCTTGTGGATAAGAAGAATCAACATTGTGAAAATAGCTATAATCCCAAAATTGTCACATAGTTTCAATGCAGTCCTGATTATGATATTGTTAGCACAGTGCACAGAATAGAGAAAACACTCTTAAAATTCAACTGGAACCAGAAGATACCTAGAATAGCAAAAACAATCAAACAAAGGCAAAGCAGAAGCATCACAGTCCCTGACTTGAAATTATACAACAAAGTTACTGTGAAAAATCAGCATAAAACTGGCCAAAAACAAACAAAAAAACTTGAGGATCAGTGGAACAGATTAGAAGATGTAGGCATGACTACAAACACTCAGCCATCTTATCTTTGACAAAGGGGCCAAACATGTTCACTGGAAGAAAGATAGCTACTTTAACAAATGGTGATGAAAAAACTGGCTTTGCCCATGTTGAGGACTAAAATTAGATCCATGTCTATCACCATTCTCTGAACTACAGTCCAAATGGATCAAAGATTTAAAAATTAAAACAGAAATACTAAATCTCTGGAGCAGGAAGTAGATAGAAGTCTTGAAGAAATAGGAGTAGGCAGAGAATTTATTTATTTATTTATTTATTTATTTATTTATTTATTTATTTATTTATTTATTGTCTTTTTGAGACAGGGTCTCACTATGCAGTTCAGGCTGGCCTTGAGCTCACTTTTGTAGCCCAGGCTGGTCTCAAACTCGCACCGATCCTCCTGTCTCAGCTTCCCAAGGCAGAGAATTTATGAACAAGATCCAAACTGCATGAGATCTACTTCAAAGAATCAACAAGCCATGTTTTGTCTTTTTTTTGAAAAGTTCCCTCACTTTAAAAGAAATCATCAATAGAGTATAAAGAAAATCTATGAACTGGGAAAAATACTAGCTGACTGTTCCTCAAATGAAAGACTTCTATCTAGAACACATAAAGAATTAACAAAATCAGGGCCCCAAAATTCAAAGACCCAATGGAAAAAATGGACATATGAGATGAATGTACATGTCTCAGATGAAAATTTACAAATGAAAAATAAGTGTATGAGAGAATGTTCAGCATCATTGGTAATTTGAGAAATGCAAATTGAAACAATGCTGGGATTCCCTGTTACCCCAGAAAGAATGGCTGTCATCGAGAAGTCAGCCAATGACAAATGCTGGAAGGGCTGCGGGAAAGAAAAAAAAAAAACAAAAAAAACCCTTCTCCACTTTTTTTTTTTTCCAGAGCTGGAGATCGAACACAGGACTTTGCACTTGCCAGGCAGGCACTTGTGCCCCTGAGCTATCCCTCAGTACCGCTTCTTCACTGTTGATGCGAGTACAAACTAGTACAGTCACTATGGGAATCAGTGTGGATATTCCTCAAAAACTGGAATTAGAGGTCCAATTCAACCCAGCTATTTTCCTCCTTCCTGGATATTTTTCCAAATGAACTGAAAACATACCACAGTGATATTTGTGCATCCATGTTTACAGTAGTGCAATTTGTCATAGCTAAATTTTGGAAGCAACCCAGATGCCCATCAACTGAGGAAAGGATTAAAAATTTGTAGTATTTTTACACAAAGGAATGTTACTTAGCTATAAAAAGATAAACTTGAGGCTTTTATAGATAAATGGATGCCACCTGAGACTATACTTAAAAGTGAAGTAAATCATACCTGCTTATGTAGACATCATAATGTCTTCCTAGTGTAAGAACCTCACAGAGTAAATAAAATCTGAAAGTTATAATTGAAACTGTGAAAGGGAAAGACATTATGCAAGGGGAAGGAACAAGTAGGATGAGTGAATGGAGAAAATAAAGAAAGGAGAAAGAGAAAAAGAAATATTTATGTGTATACACAAGATAGTTTGGATAGTTATACTGCTGATTTCTGCTGGTCTATTGAATGGAACAGTTAATGCTTACATTTTTTCCTCTCCTTTTAAATAGTTTTACAGTTTTGACCAGTCTTACTGTTATTGCTGGTAATCTGAACAACTAATTTAAAGACAATAGTATACAGTATAACAACCACTGTTGAATTGTTATCATTTTGTTTACTGAAATTCTGCATCATTTTTTTTAAACTTTTTATTATTTTTGTATTGTCTTTTAAAAAATATAAAATGAACCCCTAGACTCTGGTAAATTTTGAGCCCCAAAAGACATACTAGTTTGTCTCCTACCAATAGATATGGAAATATCTTTTTCCACTAGCTTTCTTTTTCTTTTCTTTTCTTTCTTTCTTTTTTTTTTTTTCTTCAGGACTGGGGTTCAAACTCACAACGTTGTATTTGCCAGGCAGGCATTTGTGCCATGGAGCTACCTCCCCAGGCTCCCATTAGTTTTCTTTTACATGTACTATTGGCTATTTTAAATATTTTAAAAACAAATTCATACTGAATTTCCATGAATATATTTTCAAGCATTCATTGCCTGTATGAATTTTCTTACCTATTACTTATCTGTTCATCTCTCCCTCCCAGAAATATTTAACTCCTATTTCCTGTTCATTAATTATTTTGCTAAAGCAATATTTTTATAGTTTCACTTATTTTTGAAGTTTGAACCATTTTTATCTTGTTTCTATTTTCAGATAAATCATTCACCATTTCCAATAGAAGATTTAGAAAGAGCTTCTACATGGCAAAATTATAAACTATTAGCCTATTTTTATAACATGTATCATTTTACTCATGTACTTCTGAGCACATTTAGGATTTGTCTTTTATACATGCTGTGAACATAAACTCTAACTTCATTTTTCTTTCACAGATGAATAGCCAAGTCTCCTTCATAATTTATTGAACTAATTAATAAAGTAATTCCATTATTTTTCAAAAAAATGCTAGCAATGTAGCTCATTGTGAAGGTCTTCAGTTTAATCAGCAGTACAGCAAATGCGAGGAAAAAAATTAGAAGGAAAGAAAAATAAAAGAAAAAGAATGTGTGATAGTACATAAGATGTGACATCGATTTTGGTGTCTACGGATTTGTGTGGCTGTTGCTCTCAATCTCTCCATTGCTCATTCCCCAATATTGTTTTTTCTTCTGTTTAAATGAAAGTTCTAATATTTACTGTATTAGAACTTTTGTTAAAGTCACATTAGTTTTTGTTGCTAAAGCACTTGAGCTCAGCTTCTATTAGAAGCCAAATAAATTACTGTTATTAAGAGTAAGTGTCAAAATTGATTATAACAGTAAAAACTTTCAATTATAAGGTTCAGAGATTTATTGTTATTATTCTGAGATGTGGGGGTGGGAAGAGTGAAGGAACAATAGATACCTAGATACTTTTTTCTCTATATATCAATATGTTTAAATAATCAAGTCTGAAACACAATTGATTGCAATCACAGAACTTGACAATTCTGCTCAGTCGGGGAATAAAGGCAAAAGAACGATAAGAAATTCATTAGTTCTTCACCTCAAAAAATTCTAAAATTCTCTTTTGTGTTTTTGGAAAACATACCAAGCAGAGGGGTGTAGGACACTCTTGACATCTAGTTGCTTTTTTGTCTTATGGCCTTGATGCTTAGGTGTTTCTCTTGGTCCTTATCACCCTCTAAAAATCTTCAAATTTGAGGCCTCCCTGCAATCATTATGCCCTGTAGTCAAAAGCAATGAGCGGATGAATTAGGTTTAGTCAATTGGTCTTGTTCATGCCTTGTGTTTATTTTTGCCTCCATCTCAGTTTTCTCTTTTTTTTTTTTTTTGCCAAAGGGACTTTTTTTGGTCTTTTTACTATTTTGTTTTTTGGTACCGGGAATCGAACTCTGGGCCTTGCGCTTGCTAGGCAGGCGCTGCGCCACTGAGCTACATCCCGTTATCTACTTTTTCTTAAGTTGCCTCTGACAGTTTTGTGATGAGTATCCAGGGTGCTGGAACTGGATCTGTGGATTATTGCTCACTTCTGTCCCTTATAAACTATATAGCATTATCCAAGTTTCTTTGTGTTAACCTCAATTAGAATTTATTGATAAATACATATTCCAAGCATGGTTTTAGGATTACACATTGTTATCCTTAATGTAGTTGCTTATTTCACAAACGTCTGTAAATATTTTAAGATCTTTTTCTTCCATTTTGTGAAAAGTGCTATTGGAATTTTAATAGAGATTGCAATGACCAATGATGTTGTTATTGATCACTTTTGGTAGTATGGACATTTTAACAATATTAGTGCTTCTGATTCATGACTGTGGAATATTTTTATGTTGACTTATGTCTTCAGCTTCTCTCACTGACATTTTAAAGCTTTTATACTCTGGTTAAATATATGCTTAAGTATTTTGTTCCTTTGATGATACTATGCATAGAACTTTATAAATTTTCTTTTTCTGGACAGTTGCTAGCATATAGAAATATAAGTGATTTTTGTATGCTGATTCCATCTTCCACAACTTTATTGCATAGTTTATTCTAATAAAATTTTTGGTGGATCTTTAGGGTTTGCTATACACCAAGATCAAGTAATCTGCAAATGGAAAATTTTATTTCTTCCTTTCCTATGCAGACACCTTTTATTTTCTGTTTCTTGTTTAACTGCTCTGGCAACAACGTCTAATACTATGTTCAACAGGAGTGGTAAGAATGAGTAAACTTGTCCTTTTTCATATCTTACAGGAAAACATTTAGCTTCTCACCAGTGAGTATGATGCTAGCTGTGGGCCTGTCATGTGTATCTAGTACTGTGTTAAGATAGATTTCTTCTATTCTTATTTTTGGAGATTTCTAATTAATGGATGTTCAATTTAGTCAAGTGATTTTGGTGTACCTAATAGGAAGCCCGTACAATATTTATCTTTCATTCTGTTAATGTGATATATTATCTTAATAATCAGTACATTTAGAAAATAAGAAATAAAGTAAAATTTAAGGGCTGGTGAGATGGTTCAGCAGTCTAAGGCGCCTGCTTAGGAAAGCTTAGGTAACCACAGGGACCGCAGTTTGATTCCAGGCACATTCCTGCACCAGCTCCACCCCCAGGGCAGGCTGAGCCAGCCATAAAAAATTAATGTATCATTTTAATGTAAAAAAGATTTAAATATACATGATGATCACACTCATCACAGAGAATTTGTACATGTACATGATAAAACTTTATTTTTTCCCATCCCAGGACCCTCCATTCAATATCTCCTCCTCTCCCAATTTACAAAAGCTTTGATTTTTATTCATATTTTCAGTGATATTTTCACATGTGTGTCTGATTTATATCACTTAATAGTATCATTTCAAGGTGCATCCATTACCTAAATGTCTCAAGTTTATCATTCTTTACAGCAAAGTAGAACTCCATTCTATAAAACCCCACATCTTCTTTTTTAATTTTTTTTTTTTTTTTTGTCTTTTTGAGACAGGGTCTCACTATGCAGTTCAGACTGGCCTTGAGCTCACTTTTGTAGCCCAGGCTGGTCTCTAACTCGCACCGATCCTCCTGCCTCAGCCTCCCGAATGCTGGGATTACAGGCGTGCGCCACCACGCCCAGCTCTTTTTTAATTTTTAAGAAGAGAACAAAAATGGTATTTTTTAAAAAATTTTATTTATTTATTTATTTTCTTGTTTCAGAACCTTTGTTTATTCACTCATTTTTATGGCTGGCTCAGCCCGCCCCGAGGGCAGGGCTGGCGCAGCATGCGGTGCCGGGGATCGAAATGCGGTCCCTGAAGCTGCCCAAGCTTTCCCAAGCAGGCGCTTCAGACCACTGAGCCATCCCACCAGGCCCCCAAAAATGGTATTAAAACAGAAACATTACAAGTGATACAGAATTTCACTTAACAAAATAATATGAATTTCACACTATTTATTGTGATGCATAGTGTTGTCTTCCAACTAGTTGTTCTTATTACCAGATATATGCATTCAAACTGGAAGAAGAAAGAAAAAAAAAAGAAATATTTAAGAAAGTAAGATCAAAAGGATAAGCAATTGAGAAAGGCAACAAAAGAAATTAAGTATTAACTGCTCTTCTCTATAGACCAGTAGAAATTCACACTGCATTCATCCGAACCATCCTGCTTACATATATAGCTGTATCTCTTTCTTCCACTCCATCTCCTCTCCTTATCCTCTACTCAGTAATTCCTTCCTTAAAGGCTCATTCCCTAACCCACATTTCCTTTACCCATTCCTCAGTTGATGAGCATCTGGACTGTTTCCAAGATTTAAGCCAAATTTCTTTACTTCTCTGTGCCTTGGTTTCTGCAGTTCTTCAATGGACATTTTAATAGTACCTGGTCATCGAGGTAGCTGGAGGGTTTCAGTGATGTGGTATATTTAACTAAGAACTTGCAATCATAAAGCAGTTAGTACTGTACTGAGAAGTGGCATCTGTTGTAGCCTGTGGGCTCTGCAGTATGTGATCACCTTTCTAGGGTATATAATCCCTGGTTTGTTATTTGGGGATAATTCTGGATGGATATTTTCCTGCGAAGCACCCCCTACCCAAGAATCTGAGTTTACTGTTCTCAATTCCCCATCTTTCCCATGCACTGAAATGCAGCTGAACTAATCCCAGGGTTTTTGCCCGTGGTGTCTGGATGGACAGTGCTGCTATTGAGAATTTCTTGTCTGGGTTTTAAGTTGTCCTCCCAATCCTTTCAATGGTAGATGCTAAGAAATGCTAAGTGACACACATGACTTTGCCTGTTTAGAAATTTATCTACGTGGAAAGCCAGTAGCTGGACACACTTGGGACTGTGTTTCTTGGAAATTGACTGACCACAATCTCCTGATTCTTTTCCTGGACTCTCCCTGGGCAGTAGCACTTTTTTTCTTTTTTCTTTTTGCTGTACCGGGGATTGAACTCAGGACCTTACACTTACCAGGCAAGCACTTATTCTACTGAGCTTTCTCCTTGGCAGTAGCGCCTTTTTAAACAAAAAAGTGAGTGCTGCCTTACCTGGATCTAAGCAGTAAACAGCTATCAGGTCACACATCAGCCTTTTTATTGATCTCATTTCCCCGTTGAAAAAGGTTTACTAATGCTAGCAACAGATGTCTTTCATGAATATATAAGGAGTCAAGTATCCTTATAAATGTTTTACATTTGATATGTCACTTACATATGATATGTCTCCTTTTTTATTTTTTTGATACAGAGTCTTTCTATATGGTTCAGACTGGCTGGAACTTACTATGATTCCAAGGTTGGCCTCAAAGTCATGGTGATCCTCCAGCCCTAGCTTCTCAAGTATCTGGATTATAGGCACCATGCCTAGAAAATCTCACAATTCTTTTTTTTTTTTTTTTTTTTTTTTTTTTTTTTTTTTTT
>PVJA010025579.1:0-30620 GCA_004027025.1 Myocastor coypus
GACCTTCTCGGTTTCTCGTCTCCTCTCTTCGATGATCCAACAATTGCTTCGTGCTGCTTTGCAATTGGGCGCATGGTTATCGCGTCCCTAACGCAAGCCCAGGAGAAACTCCTCCGCACGCTTTTGCTGAGAGCTGAGCTCCCCTGCAGAAAGAAAGAGAGAGAGAGAGAGAGAGAGAGAGAGAGAGAGAGAGAGAGAGAGAGAGAGAGAAACAAAAAAAGGAAAAAAAATTAAACTCCAAGAAACCCTGACCTCTTGCAAGAGCTCTCATCTACCCAACAGCTCAATTGCTTTCCAGAGGGGACCGAGGTGGGTGCCCACCTCTCTTGGCTAAGCGCCCCATTCTCTTCTTTGCTGTAAGAAAATCAATCTTGGCCATATTTGTGTCTTTAAGTTCACCACCCACATTTCCCCTAGGAGAGCCCTGGGTTTGTTTGTTTCTTTATTTATTCCTTCGGGCCAGGGCGTCCCGGACTTGTTGCTGAGAGGACCGATATTGACAGAGGAAGACGGAGACGTGAACCTCCCGCTGCTGCCCCCCAAGTCAAGCGTGACAGCACGGGCCGGTTGCGTGACTGGTGACGTCTCCAAGTCCTATAGGTGCAGCGGCTGGTGAGATAGTCGGTATCGCTTGGTTGCCTCTTTATTTTATTGGGGTATGCCTGGTAATAAACAGTAATATTTAATTTGTTGGAGACCACAAGCCAACTGCGAACTGGGAGGTACTGCTCTCCTCCGGACAGACTTTGAGAAGCCTGACCTAAGAGGGGGGTTGCTTTGGGGGTCCTTACAAGCCCTGAAGCCCCTGCCTCAGCGAGGTACACTCCTGGATTCTACGAAGAAAGAACAGGTGGGATTTTTTTTTTGAGGTGAGTGTGGGCCCGGGAGACCTAAGTCAACTCGCTCCACCCTTCCTCTGCCTCAGGACCCCTGGCCTCCCATTCCTGTGCCACCTTGCTGAATCCTCTTACCCCTTGCAAGAAAAAGGAGCCCATCATACTTTCCCATTTTGAGCTCAGGTGTCGCTAGTAAGGACAGTTTGGGCCCCTTCTGTGATAATAATAATCCCAGGTTTGCTAAGTAGCCTCCTCCACTCCCTATCTCCAGGAGGGCAGAGAATCTGGAGGGCTGCTACTTGGGGGAGTCCAGACTTTCCCTCCTGGGAACGGTCTGCAGATTATTTATGGGAATTAATTTCATCCCCCAAATCTCTATGAATGTAAGGGGATTGAAGCGATCTGTCTGGATTTCCCTTTCCTTCTACCACAGAGGTGGGGACTCAGGCTCCTCCTGCCGCCATGCTTGTTTTCCATCCCTGTTTTGATCTTGGTCTCCGTCCTGGACACCTCTTCAGCAAGCCCAGAGGCCTGGAACTGACATTTTGGAAGTAAAGATGTTTTCGCGAGTAACATGACTTGCTTTGGCCAAGGTCTGCTTTAAGGCACACTCGGAAGGCAGAGGGTTGGTTTTCTCCCCAGTTGCCCTGTCTGGAAGCTTGGGAGACCCTGGACTGCACCGAAGCTGATCTCGGGACATTTCTCCGCCTGTCCTGCCTTTCCCCAGACCCAGGGTCAGTCAGAACCCAGAAAAAGAACAAGAGAAAGGGGTGCAGGGTGGGAAGCAGGACAGGACCCTTGCCATGAATTCTAAGCCCCAGTACTGGTTGTCCCCCTTTGGGTCTGCTCCAGGACAGCTATTAACGGGTTGTTTCTGCTTGTGCTAACCTCTTCAATCACCCTCAGAACGGTGCGTTTCAGAGTGGAGGGCAGGCAGAGGAGCGCTGGGAGATGAAAACCCCGGCCAGTCCCGGTGACTGTTTGATTATTTTAATAAGGCTGGGCACTGCCTTGTGTACACCTCCAGCCGGGCGGTCTGGTGGCCCTGGTGGGGTGGGGGCGGGGTGCAGACCCAACGCAAGGATGATTTCTTGGCATCTTTGATCTTGGTGCTCACCCCGAGGCACCTTTACTCTGCCTTCATCCCCAGGGGTTGAGAGTGGGGGCGATGATGAGTGGGGGCTGGAGAAGAGACGGCGGGGCAGCCAGCCCAGGCTTCTGCGGCCACGCGGGGTCACAGCTCGGCTTGAGGTCAGCGCTGGAGAGAGAATGTGGGCGAGGCTGCAGAGGCTGGGGCGCGCGCGTGCTCTCCCAGCGCCTCCAGAGCCTTCAGCGCGGGTTCTCGGCGGGGCCGGTCCTGGGGATTACTGCACTTCCCGGGGAGAAGGGCTTGCCGTGATTTGTGCTCGCTTCTCGCTGCCGCCACCGGCTCAGAACAGCGCAGATGGATGAAGGTTGGGAAGGGGGCGGAGGGGAGGGGTGAGCGCCAGGTCTGGGCTGCAGAGTCCCGGCGGCGTGAGCCGAGTGTTTGGGAAAGCGGGTGGAAAAGTGGGAAAGTGGTAGGTGGAAGAGGGAGGAAAAGAGGGTGGGGGAGGAGAGGAGAGGGAGAGGGAGGGAGGGAGAGAGAGGCAGTGTGTGGTGGGAGCTAGTTGGATAGGCAATTTCTGTACTTTGTAATAAGCATCAATGTAACTCAACGTCACTGTGCTCAGCAGAGCTGCCGAGAGAGAGAGAGAGAGCGAGAGAGAAAGAGAGAGAGAGAGAGAGAGAGAGAGAGAGAGAGAGAGAGAGAGAGAGAGAGAGAGAGCGCCCTTACCTCGAATTCCGTAACTTTAACCCTGAAAGCAGCGCTCAGGAAAGACTTGCAGAAAAATCCCTGGACTCGCTCCTCTCCTAGCTTTTCTTCCCTGGCGGTGCAGAGGAGGAGCGGAGCCCCGCGGGTTGGTCAGCGGGGCTGTAGGGGCTTTGAGAACCGCGGCTCAGGGTTTCTGGGAGCCCCTCTGGCGCCTGACAGCTTGGAAGTTCTCAGGGAGCGCGGCGAGCGGAGGAGGTGTGTGCTGGGGTGGGCAGTCTCCGCCCGGGCTGCGGAGCGGGCCACGGCTTTGTGGGCGGCGGTATCCGCTAGGCTGGGCGAGCGGTCCCCAGCGTGAAGCCCGGAGCCACCATGCCTGCGCCCCCGCCTCACCGCCGACTTCCCTGCTAGAAGGAGGAGGGGACGTGGTGAATGCACCGGCTCCGGCGAGCGAGCGAGGTAACCGGCCCCGGAGATGGCTGGGGCGGCCCGGGTGGGAGCCGCGCGCCGAGTCGGCTGGCGCGGCCGCACATGGCGGACTTGCTTCGCCCCGCGTCCTGCAGAACCCGGCTGCAGAGGGCGGCGCGGCCCGGACCTTCCCGGCGAGCCGAGCCCCGGAGGCGGCCCCGGCCGGCGGAACGGCGCTGAGGCCCTCAGTACGCGCGGCCTGGTTCTGTCAAAGCGCATCTCGTTCGCCTCTGCCAGCCCCGAGCTCCCCGGACCCTGGCAAGGGCGAGGGGTGGGAGTCTACCCGCGGCCCGGAGTGAACCGGCCTGTAGGTGGGGGGCGCCGGCCCTGCTTTCTTTTGTTGCGAGCACATTGCGGGGCTCCCACCGCTGCCTCCCCCAAACTGCAAAGGCTACGGCAAAGAAGCTGCCTGGGCATCCGGCCTCAGCAGCCCGTCCTCTCGGCCCATCTTTATGGACCACTGTGGACCAGAGCGGGATCCAGTCTTTCGCCCAAGCGGCTGCTAGGATCGTGGGCGCCCTGTCTTGGTTTCCTTTGCCAAGGTCCCAGCCGGGTTGGCGGTGCGAATCCTTAGCTGAAAATGGCGAGGAGATGGGAAGGTCGGGGCGCAGAAGGCAGGCTGCAACCTCTGGGCGGCTGTGGCTTTATGAGATCCGTGATCTGGTCTTGCAAAGCTGGGTCGTGCTCCCTCCCGCAGCGGACCGGCGGGCAGTCCAGTACCTGTAACCAGCATTTATCAGGAACTGAGTTCGACCTCCTCCATCCTCCAGCCAGGCCTGCAGCTCAGGGAGGCTCAAGATTAAAAACATAAATAAATAAAAATAAAAACAAAGAAACAAAAAAAAGTGCACCGAAGAAAGAGAGCTTAGAAAACCGGGAGACCCCATCCCTCGGGGCAGCTGAGCGCCCTCCTTTCTGGGACCTGCTGCAGCCAGTTCTTTCCTGGGGCCTCTGTAGGGATACTTTGCATTTATTTTTGACAAGTCAAGTTTGAGTTTGGGAAAAGTGGGGCGGGACTTTAAATTTTAAAGAACTTTTTACTTTCCAGCCAGTATCTGTTAAAGATGCCAGGAATTCTCTTTTAGAAACTGGTGTCTCCGTTTGCATATTTTACTCTTCTGCTTTTGGTTTTGCAAGAGGCGGGTTAGTTAGGGCATTGGGCCGGGTGCAGACTTAAATGCTCCTTTCCTAAGGTTGCATATGGAGAAGAGACATTCTCTAAAGGGCTCTGGGTTTCTGTTTATTTCGGTGTTTGGTTGGTGCCCAGTGGCTTCCAAAAATATCAGTGTGTTATCTTTATTGGCTCTTGCAGGAGTTCGGACAAATTTGACGGGCAGCTCACTTATCGACAGAGCCTGCGCAGGAGCAAAGCGAGGCTCCTCTGCCGCTCCGAAGAGAGGCAAAAAATGCTTGTGTGCCTTTGGAGAGAGGTTGTGTGTGGCCAGAAAGTAATAATAATAATAATAATAATAATAATAATAATAATAATAATAATAATACTTTCTGCAGCCTCCTTCAGCTAGGAAAAGAGGTCCTGGAAACTAGACCACACTGTGGCTCCCCGTGGCTAGAATTGCTCTCTCCAACTCCTTCTCCATCTCCTCTCAGAGCAGAACCTTGCACGGGCAGCCGCCCTGGGCGAACCATGGCTGACGCAGACGAGGGCTTCGGTTTGGCTCACACACCTCTGGAGCCTGATTCGAAAGACCTGTCCTGTGACCCCAAAGCTGAGAATGCTTTAGGGGCCCCCAGCAAGTCTCCGGCCTCCCCACAGGCTGCCTTCACCCAGCAGGTAAGGAGATCTCCAGATCTCTTGCCCCTGCTACCCTTTGCAGAGACCAAAGCCAAGTTTGGCTTCCCTGCTCAGTCCCTCTTGGGGTGCAGACAATGCCCGCACCCAGGCTCTCTCTCCTTGTATTCCTACCCAATCCCATTCTTTTCTTCCTTCTCTCCCCAAATTCCAGCATATTGTCACCCCAAATCCCATTGTATTGCACCCCACCTTACTGGGATGATTATCCTTATGGGCTGAGGATTTTGGAGACTTATGTAAATTGCTGGAAAAATCTCGATTACCCAGCTATGTGAGGTCAGCTAAAAATGGCCCAGGTAATTTTTTCTCCCCCAACTCCAAAGCTCTAAGTGCAGAATTGGTCCACGAGCCCCTTATTAAGGACCTGGTCAGTAGTCGCTCCAAGCCCTGTGAGCGATGGCTTGACCCCTCTTTAGATCTCCCGGAGCCCTCACCTCCCAGCTCCGCCTGGGCCCCAGCTCAAGTACCATTTGTCTTTTGGTGGAGGCCTGGTGCAGCCATCGGCCATCTACCCTCACCACTGCCAGCAGAGGAGTGTGCGGGGCTGGGCCAGGAGTGCACACAGCCTGGGGCTCGCCTGGCTGGCTGGACACCTCGCCTTGCTCCTTGCTCCTGAATCTGGTGGCATTGGGTGCTAGAGGGACCCTAGCAGACCCCATGATTTTATAGTAAGTGCCACAGGACACAAAGCAGGGCGACAGGGCCAGAAGACACATGGTCACATAGCTGAAATACTTCCTTGGGGTTTCCTTGTTGTCCTAGGATTTTTTCATCAAGTCTGCCTTAGCACTTAAAAAAAAAAAAGCCATATGCATTTTAATAGAAGCAGCCTCGCCATCACTGCCTGGGCAACTAGCAAACTTTTTAAAGGAAAACACACTCCACTTTTTACACTATTACTAATTACTTGAAAACAATACTTCGCATTTTTTTTTTTTGCCTCTATTTTGTAAAACAACTTTTGGTTAAAAATGAAATGAGATCATCAAAATCGCTGGGAGTGGACAGCCTTAGGTATACAGAGGTCCTGGGAGTTCAACAATATAGACCCCGAGGAATCTTTTTAATTTTTTGTTCTGAGTTCCAGGGACATATCATAATTGCAAACGCTTTTAAATTGCTATAAGGACACAAAAAATAAGTTGCTACAAGGTGTGCTCATATTTGCTCCACGCATGATTGAAGAGAAACTTGCACACACAGTTTACACAACTGCATGTCTTGTGAGTGCAGATCTGGGTGTGTACACAGGAAGACCCTGGGTGTGGCTTTTGAGATGGCAGTTTTTAATTTTTTTTTCCCCAGTAGTATCCCAGCCAGGTTAAAACCGCCCAGCCGGTCCTCCCAGTCCTCCTGAAGCACCCCTGCGGTTACTGTTCTGCAGCTTCATATCGGTTGGTGACATAAACTGAGAGATGCTGGCGGATCTAGGAGTTGTCGCCTACCCCTCCGGAGAGAAGGGGAACAGGCACCGCTCTGGTGGCCAAGCATAGCGGGCAGAGGCAAACTTTTCTGTCTTGTGGCTCAGGCTTGCAGAAGCGCCTGTGGGTTCTCCAGGAGCTGGGGTGGGGTGGGGGAGTGACGCTGGGTACCACTGAGCCTTTTTTGCTGGTGCGATTCCTCCCCGATTCGCCCCGTGTTACTGCAGGGCATGGAAGGAATCAAGGTTTTCCTCCACGAAAGAGAACTGTGGCTGAAATTCCACGAAGTGGGCACGGAAATGATCATCACCAAGGCCGGAAGGTGAGCTGGTTGGTGGGAGGTCGTGGGAGAGAAGAAAAGGTGTGGGGGAAGGGCGGGGGCGAGCGCGCAGAGTGAAAATAGAAAAAAAAGGGACAGAGAACAGAGGAGGGAGGAGGGGCAGGGAAGAGAGATGGAACGTGAGTATTTTGCTTGACTCCATTCTGCTCAAAGAGGCACAGGGAGAAATTTTCCTTGGCTCTCCGAAGAAGGGAGTGTGGGGCGTCCCAGTCTTGGACTCCCAACACAGGGCGTTTGCTTTCTTCCGTCTCAAATACAGAAAAAATAGTGTGAGCAATGTTAGGAGGAAAGAGGGAAGGGTAAAGCAAGACGGAGAGGAGGCCCGTGGATTGCAGACCTGGACCGAGAGCCCTCGCCCCCACCCCCATCGCCACCCCCACCCCCACTCCACCCGTCCGACCTTGGAGTGGTTCCAGGGTGCTGCCCGACTGCCAAACTCGGGATTGTTGAATGTATTCGCTACCTCGCTCACTGTTTATAGAAAGCAGGCGAAGCCTTTGAAAGCGAACCGGAGCTCGGTGGAGCTCTATACACAGGCACCGATAAACACGGCGGCTAGGCGGACGCTCTCGTCCCTCAGTTCCTTTCCAAGCTCGCGCGTCGCAGCTAGAAAACTTAGGCTCGCGGCAGAGCGGGTGGCAGGGCCCTGCAGCTCTGCGCCCCGGTGCGCGCGCCTTGACGGCCTCGCCGGGGTCTCCGCCCCTGCGAGCCGGTCCTGTGCTCGCGACCCGCAGGGGCCCTAGACCGCCCCAGCAGGCGGGTGCAGAGGGAGAGGACGCGGGCTGGGTAAAGGTGGAGGATGGAGCCCCCTCTCCAGACGCCCCCAGTTCTTCAGCCAAAGCCTCCAGCAATAAACTGACACCGATGACATTTATTATTATTTGGAATTAAACAATGTCGGCTCCCCGCTCTGCGCACAGCCGGAGTGAACCGAGAGGCGCGCGTTGTGTTTACACCATGGCTCTGAGGTCTCCTTCCCAATCCCCCGCCGAGGAAGCAGACTCAGCCGGGCGCCTTTTCCCTACGCCCGGGCCGAGAAGATTTAACTATAAAAGGCCTGCGAGGTCTCGGGCGCCACCGCCTCTGCCTGCGGGCGCACGGGGACTGTAAACACTGTAGGCCCAGGCTCCGGGGCAGGGGGCGAGGCCTCGCTCGCCCTTCCCACCAATGCTGAGCCCGAGCTCTCGGCCTTGCGCCCCGGCCGGCCGGCTTCCAGATCCCCGAACCCGGGGGCGCACTCCTCACGGGGTAGGAAGGCAGCTGGGAGCGCGCCAAGCAGCGGGCCAAGGGTTATCCGGCCTGCGCCCTGCGCACCGCCGGCCTCGAAGCTGCTCTGTCCCAGCCCAGGCCCCAGTTCTTTCCGAGCCCAGATCTGGATCGGGTTGGCATTTTTGGGGGGCCAAGGGTTTTAGGCCTCCTAAGCAGAGTACCAGGCTCTTTCGGGGAAGTGGTGGAGTTCAGGAATAACTCCTGCTGAAGACACGTGTCCCCGCAAGCATTGGGTTACACTGGAGATCGCCCCGAAAACCACCCACTAGCTCCCAGCTCTGGAGGGGGGAGACAGAGGTACACGGGTGTGTCTCTCTCCGAGTGCGTACACCGGTTGTTGTTATTGTTGGTGGTGTGTGGTTCTGTGTGACACAAAGAACACCTGTCGCGGGTGAGGAGGTGGCTGGCCCTGCAGCGAAAGAATTTCATTTCCCCCAAAGAGTAGGCATAGGGCACAGAAGGGAACACTTAGTCAGCTGAAAGCGAGGCCCTACTCAGGCCTTCAAAACCAAGGCTCTCTAAGAAGCAGCCTCGGTTTCTGCTTTCCTCCTGGGCACTGCTAGGGCCACCTCCATCTTCGCCAGCCTATGCTCTTCTTCCCGTAACTTCCGGAGAAAGTTGGGGTGGATCTCTGGGAGCGTGGAGTGGGCCAGCTTTCTCCAGTAATTGTGTCCATTAAAACTCCCCGACCCGCTCTTCACAGCCTTCATTCCTTCCCTTTTCTCTCTCCCTCTCCCTGCCCCTCTCCTAGGAGGATGTTTCCCAGTTACAAAGTGAAGGTGACCGGCCTGAACCCCAAAACCAAGTACATTCTGCTTATGGACATCGTACCTGCTGATGACCACAGATACAAGTTTGCAGATAATAAATGGTAGGTGGCGGGGTGGCATGGGACTGCTGAACCAGTAACTGGCCCTACTGTGTGCTCCTGGCCTGTGCCATTGCCGTCCTACAGGTGACCCGAAAGGGAAGGACCAGCGTCGGTTAATCCCCATTTTAGAGACCAGAAAACTGAGGCTTGGAGGAAATGAGCCGCCTCTACCTATTGCTGCACCTATGGGGCTTCCATTTTTAAAAAATCACATCACTCCCAAATGCTGCATGTATTTCTGGAGACGTAAAACCATTTACAGCAAGTTTTTATGAGTTACCTGCTTTGAACACGCCTTTTTTTTTTTAAATAAAATTGCAAAAACCAGCCCATGGTACTGGAGCTGAAAAGGGGAAAAGAGAGGCCCAGGCCACGGGTCTGCTGCTCCTGCGGCTGCCAATAGTATAGAGGCTGGAACGGGAAGCCCCCCTCCTCCCCAAAGCACTTAAGGAGTTTTCAAGATTTTTTTACACATCCAGACATCCAGAAACCGCGGATTGTTTGTGGCCAGTGGGAGGCTAAAGGCCTCTGGTGCTGCGGGTGCTGGGAGAGGACTGAGGCTGAAGCAGGAGCCAAGCTGGAGGCTTGGCTGGTCACACACAAGGCACTCGGGGGTCTGGGAGACCCCAGAAAGGAGCCGCGAGGCTTGGGCCGCCGCTAGCCTCCAGTGGCCCCTTAGAGTGCTGATGCCTCCTCTCCGTGGCCTAGGTCTGTGACTGGCAAGGCTGAGCCCGCCATGCCCGGCCGTCTGTATGTGCACCCGGACTCGCCGGCCACCGGTGCCCACTGGATGCGACAGCTTGTGTCCTTCCAGAAGCTGAAGCTCACCAACAACCACCTGGACCCGTTTGGGCATGTGAGTCTCCACCTCGCTCCCAGTTGTCCGTCCCGGTCCCCGGTCATTGCCACGCTTCTGGCCCCCTGTGTATCCTTTCCTTCCAGATCGGATTGCAGCCGCTGTCCTCTTTTCTTGTTCTCCCAGCCTGGGCATCCCTTCTTTCTGTCCTGAGCTCACCCTCCTCTTCTTCTCATTCACTTTTCTCTCTTTCTTTTTTTTTTTTTTAAAGAATTTTTTATTTTATGTTGTTTCAGAACTTTTGTTTGTTTATTTATTTTTATGGCCGGCTCAGCCTGCCCTGAGGGCAGGGCTGGTGCAGCATGTGGTGCCGGGGATCAAACCGTGGTCCCTGCAGCCTCCCAAGCCTTCCCAAGCAGGGGCTTTAGACCACTGAGCCATCCTGCCGGGCCCTGCACTTTTCTCTCTTTCCACGTCTCTCTTCCTCCACATTCACCGTCTCCCTGCTCAGGGCGTGCATTCCTCGGTGCGGTGCCTTCCCTGTGGTCCAGTTCTGCTGTCTTCTGGCAGCCGGAGGCAGGTTCCCCAGTTCTGTTGGCCCAGGGTTGAGAGTGGGGCCCCAGCATGCAGCTTTTTACCTTTGGTGCCAGGGTGAAGGTCCTGGGGTGATGGAAACCAAACCCTAAGATCTGGGGAACCAGTCGGGGCTCAGTCCTATGAGAGGTCAGTCAGGGGAGAGCTCCTTCCATCCGGTCCCTCCTCTGTCTTTCTCCAGTTCTTGCTTCACTATGACTGGAAGTTCCTGAGAAGGAGAAAACCCACGTCACCTGCCCCATTCATTTGCCATTTCCAGGTGGCAGATGGGCTCAGCGGCACCAGTGCCTCCTTCTAACTGGATGCTGTTGGTAGACCCGTTTTTTTTTTTTTTTTTTTTGTTTTGTTTTTTGGTCTTTTTGAGACAGGGTCTCACTATGCAGTTCAGGCTGGCCTTGAGCTCACTTTTGTAGCCCAGGCTGGTCTCGAACTTGCTCCGATCCTCCTGCCTCAGCCTCCCGAGTGCTGGGATTACAGGTGTGTGCCACCACACCCAGAATTTTTTTTTTTTCCCTCTTTTCCCTGCCTGTCTGGCTCCCTCTTCCCCCATGCCCGGAGCACATAATCTGGATTCTGCACTGGCCCAAGCCAGGGGCAGGCTGGGTGAATGCCCCAAATCTACATGCAGGAGGTCCATGCCTCTCCCCTGTGCAAGGCAGTGTGCAGCTTTCTAGTGGATTCTCAGTAGGAAATTACTCCCTTCCCTTCCATAAAGAAAACAAAGAACAAAACACTGATGCAGGAGAATGTTTCCCTAAATCTCTTCGTTGAAAATAGCCACTGGAGGAACTCTTGTCAGAATCCCACGTGTAAAAGTCCTGCCTTGGTGTCTCTGCTCACAGATGAGCTCCTGACCCTGGTATTAGGGAAAGGAAGGAGGAAGGCTTCTCTGGCTTTGAGCTCTGCAGGCAGAGGGAGGTGACTTACCCTGGGTCATGCAGTTTGTGTTTGAGGTTAGATCCCCCTACTTTTGAACACGGCTCTGGGCACCCCCTTCTAGATGGGTAAGGCGGAGGAAGGGTCTGATAGGAAATGGAAGCACAGTGGGTGGTGGTGGTGGGAAGGTGGGGTGGCTGGCCTGGGAGTGAAAGTCCCCTTTTCCTTTTTGTGCCACCTGGAGGTCACTGAAGGGTGCCAGGTGCCTGTGGCTTCCTGGGGACCATGTGCTGAGAGGACTTCCAGCTTCCTAGAGCATCTGCTGGCCAGGGCTCTGCTCCATGTTCAAAGGCCTGTTAGCAACAGCACCATTGCATGAAGGTGCCTTCATGGTCCAGGGATGGGACCACTGGGACAGGGACCTGCGTGGAGGCCTGGCCTGGGAAGTGGGACCTGACCCAGCACCATTTTAGCTCCTGCCTTTACCTCTGCTTTGTTTTCTCTGCCTTTGAGGTCACTCGGGTAGACAGCCAGGCAAGGACAGCCAGGCAAGGGGCCCAGCCCTGCCACTACCTTGGAGGCGCCCTTGTGAGTTTCCGGTTCTTCTGAGTAGCTCAGGAGAAGAGAGAAGGGCTGGACTCCAGACTTTGGGCTTTTAATCCGGACTCCTAATGAAATTAGGAGCCATTAGATCACTCTCACGCTGATGTCTTTGCCCTGTCCCCAGCCATCAAAGCAATTTGGCTAAGCTGGGACGATGGCTGCCCTGGCTTCGGACTGTGGCGGCCGGAGGGGCCCCTCTGCGTCTCTCTGTCGCCACGCCACCCCGGTCGGCCGGCGTCGCTATCGGCCAGGGAGGCAGCCCGCCCCTGCTGCCGGAGATTAGAGCCTGAGGCCAGGTCCGGAGCCGCGGGGCGGCGGGCTCGCTCGTCCACCCCCACTCCTGGGGTCTTCAGGGTTGGTCCCGGAGCTCTGCCCCAGGGTCATCAACGCAAATAATCAAAGACACTGAGACGAGTCCCGCTGCCTCTTCAGTTTGCCATCCTGGGGAAAAACCAGGGCAGATTTTTTTTTTTTTTAAAAGACCCTAAATGCAGCAATGTGCCTGTTTAGTGGATAAATACGGGAGCAGTTTGAGTAAATATTAGCGTTAACAGCCTTCCGGGAACATCCAATGCAGGCGGCGGGCGGACAACAAACGGAGTTTTATTAGGAGCCGTGCTCCCAGGGTCCTGACTCCCACAAGAATGTGCGGTGCAAAGTCGTAGTCCTCGTCCTCTCGTCCTCCAGATAGTAACAATGGTGATAATAACAACGGCGAAGCCCCCCCCCCCCCCCCCGCCCCGAGGCTGCAGTCACAGGAGAATCCCCAGCTCGGGACGATGGAAAGAGGAGAATGCGCCCTCAGAGCGTCTCTAAGGCTGGAGATAATTATGGCCGGCAACATTGATAAAGTTACAGAAAGTGAATGCGGGGGCAAATGGCCTTCACGGCGCAGGGTTCTGGGGCTCTCCCTCCTCGCATCTCGCCGTCCTTAGAGGCCACCCCGCCCCCGCCCGCCCCCCTTCCTCCCACACACTGCCTTTTCACCCCCTGCTCTCCATTTGCGTGTTGTCCGAACAAAGACTTGGGAGATTTGAGGTCTCTGTACCCGCACCCTCTCTCCGAGTAAGGCTGTGTGGCAGGTACGCTGGGGAATTTTATTCCAGTCTGACAAATACTGCACGTCTTCCCCTTGCTCCTTTTAAACGGGTTTTGTGTGTGCGAGAGCGCAGGAAGCCCTTTGTTTACGTGCTTGTGTGTGTTTCTCTCACCGTCCTTGTGCAAAACTTGCTGGCCCTCTTCATCCTCCCTTGGCTTCTCCTGGGGTGGGGGCAGGAAGTACCTGATGCGGAGAGTTAATTTATTAAGCAAACTTTATTAGGAATCCTGATTTACTGCCTCGTGTGCCTCTGGTAGATTCCTGGAATATTGCCTTGGCCTTTCTTGGTTGGAAATTGTCATTTCTGAAATGTTTCTTTTTAATGAAATCACTGGCCCCTTTGTAAAACAGGAAGGAAAAAAATGACTATTCTTTTTCCACAGGCCTGGACAAGGAGGCTAATTCCTGGGGTGCAGGGAGAGGGGGAGGAAGGCTTAATTCAGAGACAAAGGGAGTTTTGACTTTGTTATCATCTCATTTTCTTTATTATTTTTAGATTATTTTAAATTCCATGCACAAATACCAGCCCAGATTACACATCGTGAAAGCAGACGAAAATAATGGATTTGGTTCAAAAAACACGGCGTTCTGCACCCACGTTTTTCCAGAAACGGCGTTCATCGCGGTGACATCCTACCAGAATCACAAGGTGAGCCTGGGGTCCAGGGGCTGCACCGGGCCACCTGCTGGCTCAAATGGATATTCTGGGTACACCCCTCCCCAAAACTCTGCACTTCAGGAACTCTGTCGTTCCTTTAACTCACAGCGGCTTTGAAGATTTCTACCCCTGGGGGCTGTGGAAAGACTGAGACACTGCCCCAGGAGAGCAGAACTTTGTCTTGTCCCCATGGGCTTGGCCTTACTCCTCTCTCTGCCTCTGCCTCTGCCTCTGCCTCTGCCTCTGCCTCTGCCTCTGCCTCTGCCTCTGCCTCTGCCTCTGCCTCTGTCTGTCTCCATCTCTCTCTGTCTCTGTCTCTCTCTCTGTCACGTGCACACACTCATGCACACAAACACAAGCACACACATCAGTTAGAAGTCAATTTGCAATCAGGTGTGGTCACACCTATCACCCCAACATGCTGGGATGCTGGGGGGCTGTGACAGGAGGACTTCAAGTTTAAGGCCAGCCTGGGTAGCTTAGTCTGGCCCTGTCTTTAAAAAGGTGTGTGTGTGTGTGTGTGTGTGTGTGTGTGTGTGTGTGTGTGTGTGGTGTGTAGGGGTATAGCTCAGTGGGAGGCCTTGGGTTCAATCCCAATTACTAGAGGTAAAAACAAACACAAAAACAAAAAGCCCCTTAAGAAACAGCTCTACTTTTTTCCCAGTCCACAGATGCCACGTGATTATGTGGCCCCATGCTGGGGTAGGTGGTTCATGCTATCTTTCCTGAAGCTGCATTTTCTGTTGCGATCTATGTCCGTCTTTCCTCCACTGTGCCTTTTGGAGGCATCCGAAGCAGGAAAAGGCAGGTGGCAAAGGAAAAGCGCGAAGGAAGGATCCTTAGGGTCAGCATCCCACCCAGCAGGATGGGGAAGAGGGCGCCCCTCCCAACTCCTGTACCCTCCCATCAAGTCACCAGGAGGGGAAGCTGCCAGGCACAGAGCCAGGGAAGGGCAGAGATAGGGTTGGCACCCTAAAGGCGCCAGTCACCCCACGCAGGTCTTTCTAGTGCAGGCTGCGTGGCAGGCAGGGGACGCCCCTGGTGAGGCCAGGGGTGTGACAACACACTATGGGGAATCTGCTGACTCAGGTTGCGGGCAACCAGGCTGAGCTGTGGCGGACACTTCTTCCCAGACTTTCGGAGAATTACTGATTTTGTTAATTTTTGTCTGTGTTTAGGACAGGGTCTGCAGGATCTCACTATGTAGATACGACTCGTACTGGTCCGCCTGTTTACAGCTGCCGAGTACCCAGTCTCAATCCCAGTCTCAGCACATGCCAGGGGTGGGGCTGGTACAGCAGGCTGGGGATCGAAACCCCAGACCCTGCATCTGTCTAAGTAGGCACTGAGAATTACTTACTAACCGGGAAGGAAGATTTTCTTTTTCTGAGCCCCTGCCCCCATTTGCTGAAGCAGCAAGAGCAGAACACCTAAAAGTTGTAAAACTATTTTGAGCGCATTTGAGTCTGGCTTACTGAAACCTCTTTGGCTCTCTGGTGGCTGCAAACCTATGTTTAACTTTGTGGCAGTCACCATAAAAAAATAACAAGGAGGACGCTCAAGACCCCATATTTTAGAACCTCCCAGACCTGACACAGTGTCCCAAAATACATCCAGTCCTGTTTTTTTTTCCTCCCAAGGAAGTCCATATTCAAAGACAAAGAACAGGAAGAAGTGGACATATGATATACAATATATAAATATATACACACATATACATATACCTACATGCATATGTATTGTATGGATGCTCAAGTCCTCTGGGAGGAAATTGCTAAGCTCTCGGACCTTTCTGCCCCTCTCTTCTTCTTTGTGTGCCTCGTCCTCAGGCTGATTAAACCCTAGTTGCCATACGGTGCCAGGCAGTACTCGTAGCATACCGTGCAGGATTTCTCTTTATTGTCACTTGTGTGTGTGCTCAGGATGGAGCTCAGGGCCTTCCATATTGGACTGCAGATCTGCACACACACACACACACACACACACACACACACACACACACACCCCTGCAGTGAGCTGCGCAACCCCACAAGAGCCATTTCTTGTCTGAGGCACATGTACGTGCATACCTACTGGTAAAGCTGTCACCCACACCCACGGCTGTGTCCAGTGGCTCTCGGACATCTAGAAATGCCTCCCCTGAAGTGTACACTTAGGGATCTGCATGGGCGCGTGCATGCGTGCCTAACCAGCGGGTGGACATGCACAAACCGGGGCGACCACACACATGGCACCGTGTGTCTCTGCGCTCACCCAGCTCACAGTGTATGCTTCCAGCAATGCACTCGGGTATGTGGATGTTTGAAGACCCTACCACAAGGTGCTTTCTCGCCTTTCTGTGTCAGGCCCGTGAGTCCAGTGTATTGAGTGGCATAGGAAGTTCTTTAAGGCTAGCCTGATAGACTCCTTGCTGTGGGAAGAGGGGTTTCCTAGGAGTACTTCCGGTCATCCTGCCTCACGTAAGCTTTTCTTCTGCTTTGCATGTGTCCCGAAGGCACCTGCCATCTGCGTGAGAAGCTGGCCCTTAGCAGGGCACTTCTCCAGGAAGCAGCAGGGCGTCTGCAGGCCTTTCCTGCATGGATATATGATGTGTGATTTAACGAAGTGGGCCAGGGCTGCGCGCACGCGCACATGATTTGTAGACTCCGTCTCATGGCTTTATTGTCCCACCTGGGCTAGGTGTTGAGACTTCTGACTTCATGGGTCAGAGCCAGCTGAATTCCTACTCAGTGTAGGCTCAGATGGAGTCTGGGGGATGTGGGGAGACTGCTTGGAGTCAGATCCACTTGGCTTTGGGTGGAGCCCTGTACTTAGTTTCCTTGTCTAAAAAATGGGGACTAAAAAGGCACCCACTTTTTTTTTTTTTTTTTAAGGATTTTAAGAGCACGTGAGGATTAACTGAGATTATCTCTGAGAGAGAGTAAGGACTGAAGCCACTGGCTGAGCACCCGATGGATGGGTTTATTATTAGCAGGGCAACCCCATTCGCAGTGTAGACTCTGGAAGACTCTTGGCCTACAAGGGTCACTCCCTGGCTATTTTAGAATTTCAAACACTAAGATGTTCAGTAAGTTTTTATTGCTGTGGTTGAAAAATAATTACAGATGTTAGTCCTTGTGGCTTCTTTGGTCCGATCCCTGAGCATGCCATCAATTTCAAAGACTATTTGCTTAGCATTTTGCTTGGGATAGAGAGGTAGAGAAAGCAAAGCGATCCGTGGGCTTCAGGTGTCAGGACAACGCTGGCCATCACTGGCTTCCATAGTTTTGAGTCCAAGGTCTCAGCACACTCTGGTGGAGGAAGGTGAGGGGCAGAGTCGCCAGGGCTGGGGACCACAAGGCTTCTAATGACGAGATGGATTTCCTCAGCCCAGCTGTACTCCTGAGATGGATTTGGGAGTTATTTCCCCAGATGATTGACAGCTTGAAAAGGATATTTAAACCCTGGAATCTTCCCCAGCAGACATGCACTCTGTGAAACATGTTTTTGTAAAGTCCTCGCTGGACTTGTCAGCAGTTCTCAGAGCAAACCCTAGAAATATTTAGGTGTTAAAAGACTCACGTGGGCATTTCATTTCCCGGCTCGCAACAATGCCCATGTATGCGAGCCCGTCTATGCCCCGATATTAACTTACTCTCCCATCGAGAGGCATTTTCCTGCTGCTTAAATCATTGTGTATGGAGCCCATATTTATGAGGTATGAGTTTTCTGGTTGGGACCAGGAAATGAACCCCTAATAGAGAGACATAATTAAGATGTTTGGCTCTTGCAAAGTTTTATTTTTTTTTTCAAAAGTAAGAATTCACAACAATTATTCTCATTAATTTTTACAACCCCCTGTCTCACCAGTTGGAACTGGTATTTCTTTTTTTTTTTTTTTTCTGCCCATTCCTCTCTCTGGAAATCCATTTTTGTGCTTATTTCAGAGAGCAGACATTTGTTCTCTGAATAGAAATTCATTTCGGTGGAGGCCTTTGGTAGACCTGGACCATCCAGGTGTGTCGGTCTAGTGACCCGTGAGTAACCTATAAGGCGGGGAATTTTGTAGGCAGGGTTGTGGTGTTGGTGGACATGGGCAGAAGGCAATGGTGTTTCACCTCCAGATAGGCTTGCAGTAAACACTGCTCAAGGATCACTCTTTGGTGCTGTGGGCATCTATGCTCAGCCTCCCAAACAAATGCATAGAAGCAGCACACACACCTCCGTGTCTGTGCAGCAGACTGCGCTTCTGCTACGCAGGCAGAACTTTGCAGACTGTGGTGATCAGCGCAAGGATTAGGTGGCTGTGGGCTGGGAGGATAGGCCAGGGCTGGCGAGTGGTGAGGTCTTGCCCTCAGCCCTGCAGGCTGTGGGGCTGGGGGAGGTCATGAGGAACCTGTCTGGCAATGTCACCAAGTGGTCTGGGTGCAAGGCTTTCGCTGAGAGGCCAGGGAGATAGCTCCGTGGCACAAGTGCCTGCCTGGCAAGTGCAAGGTCATGAGTTTGAACCCTGGTCCCACCAAAAAAAAAAAAAAAAAAAAAAAAAAAAGACTTCTTCAAGGCTTTCACTGAGTAAAATCACAGCTCATACCTTTCCCTTCTTCTCAGGGCAGGTTTTGACCCTCCGCTCTTGGGGTATAGTCGTGGGAGAGCCCGGTCCTGAATCCAGCCTTGAGTTTTCTTCCTCATTGTCTACCGTACTTGCAAGGGCCAGGATGGAGTAAGGCGGAGGATTTCTTTAGCCCCTATGCAAATGACCTGGTTTTCATCAACCCTTTTTGCATTCACTAAAATATTCTGTCATTCCTTGGGTTGGACTTCATGGTGGCAAAATCTGAGTAGCAAAGTAAGCCCCACAGGTCATGGGCCCTTGGATTCTCAAAATATAACTGGATTCAGGGGTACACATCTTAAAGGTGGTTTCCAAAGGGGAGTTTGCAGATCTTTCCACTCATGCTAGAGTAAGGACAAGCTCAGAAAGCTACAGGAATGAGCTCAGCCAGAAACAAGGAAGGAAGGGCTGGGGAGATAGCTTGGCCGTCTAAGTACCTGCTCGGCGAGCACAAGGGCCCAGGTTCAATCCCTGGTACCACATGCCATTTCAGCCTCAAATCTCTGGGTGCGCTGTGCCAGCCGCTGAAGCCAGGCATGGTAGTCCATTCCTGTAACCCGGCGCTGGGGAGGCTGAAACAGGAGGATCGCTATGAGTCTGAGCTGCGAAGTGAGACCATGTATCAAATACATAAATTAAAAAAAAACAATGAGACAAAAAAAGAGGGAAGGAGACAATGCGTGTGCACATCCATGCGCCTAACTACACACATTTAAAGGCATTTTTCCATAGGCCTTATAAAAGAGCAGCTCTAGGTTGACAGCAAAGTTACCTGAGGTGTACAGAGAATCCCCCCGCAACGTCTCTCCCCGTTGTGTGCAGCCTCCTACACCCCTGACGCCCCCACCAGAAGGGCACGTGTTCTCACCCTACCCCTAGTGCCCACCGGGGACACTGACACTCAGTGTCCCGTCCGTGTCGCCTGCTCTGTGGTTTGGCAGGAAGATACACGTCTGCTGCTTACCACTGTAGCAAGGAGGTCCTTCCCCCACGAGAGAAGTCCCCTGTGTCCTGCCTGCCCATCCCCCCATCTTCCCTCCAACCCCTGGCCTCCTTCCCTTGGTCCCAGGTTTCACCTTTTCCAGAATGTCCTTTGGTTGGAAGGATGACATGAAGAATTTTAACTGAATTATGCGCACACTTTCATCGTTGTAAACATGGCTTCCCGTGTGCATTTGTTTACTTTGGTCTTGGCAGTGCCGAGGATGAGATCCAGGGCGCTGTGGATCTAGGGAAGCGCGCTCTATGGTAGAACTACGCCGCCGCCCCATGTCCAGTGACTTTGTGTTAAGCATACAGTTGGGGAGTGCGAAGCGAACCTTATAGCCCATGTCTTCCAGGAAAATGGACTATAGCAGATGCTTCCATTAATGACCCCTATTGCAGAGGCTTTTTTTTTTTTTGGTCTTTTTGAACCAGGGTCTCACTCTGCAGTTCTGGCTGGCCTTGAGCTCACTTTTGTAGCCCAGGCTGGTCTCGAACTTGCACTGACCCTCCTGCCTCAGCCTCCCAAGTGCTGGGATTACAGGCGTGCGCCACCACGCCCAGCCCCCTGCCGAGGTTTTAAAGTCCATATACCACTGGGTAAATGAGATGGCTATTTGTGTATTTATTTATTATTATTTTTAAAAATTATTTTTTGTGTGATGGCTGGCTCAGCCAGCCCTGGGCGTGGGGCTGGCGCAGCATGTGGTGCCAGGGATCGAACCGTGGTCCCTGAAGTTGCCTAAACTTTCCTAAGCAGGCAGGCGCTTTAGACCACTGAGGCATCTCTCCAGCCCACTGTTTATTTATTTATTTATTTATTCATTTATTTAGTTTTGAGTTGGCTTTTATCTTTATTTATTTATTTACTTATTTTTTTTAATGGATTTTTTTTCTTGTTTCAGAACGTTTGTTTGTTTATTTATTTATTTTTACGGCCGGCTCAGCCTGCCCTGAGGGCAGGGCTGGCGCAGCATGTGGTGCCAGGGATTGAACACGCAGTCCCTACAGCTGCCTAAGCTTTCCTAAGCAGGCGTTTAGACCACTGAGCCATCCTGCCGGGCCCTCTTTATTTTTTTTAAAATAATTTTTGATCGTATTTATTTATTTTTTTCTTGTTTCAGAACCTTTGTTTCTTTATTCACTCATTTTTATGGCCAGCTCAGCCTGCCCTGAGGGCAGGGCTGGCGCAGCATGTGGTGCGGGGGATCGAACCACGGTCCCTGAAGCCACCCAAGCTTTCCTAAGCAGGTGCTTTAGACCACTGAGCCATCCCGCCAAGCCCCTTGAGTTGGCTTTTAGACATGCTCCGATATGATGGAATGATGGGGGAAACATTGTTCCACTTTAGGCTGGCCTCGAACTCATGGAGTAGCCTGGGTTGCTCTTGAACTTGTAGCCATCCTGTCACCTGTGAGTGCTGGGATCACAGCCATGTACTACCATGCCTGGTTTAGTTGATCTATATTTCATTACCTATCAAAAAGAGACAGCAGGACACAGGGAGACAGAAAGAGAGAGAGGGAAGGAGGGAGGAAGGGAGGGAGGGAGAGGGAAGGAGGGAGAGAGAGAGAGAGAGAGAGAGAGAGAGAGAGAGAGACAGGGTGTTAGTTTTAGTTTCGTATTAGCTTCTATTAAATACTTCTCTACAAGTGGCCTATCTCTTGCAGCCAGGGGAAGGCAGGCTGTGGGGTGAGGGCCCTTGGCAAATGCTTGTAGATGAGTTAGATATTCCCATTCTCTTTTTATTCAATGACAAGTGTTGTGAGTTTGTCCTGTGGACAGGTGGTCTAATATTGCTGGGTAGAGAGCCCGGCAGGATGGCTCAGTGGTCTAAAGTGCCTGCTTAGGAAAGCTTAGGCGGCTGCAGGGACCGCGGTTCGATCCCCAGCACCACATGCTGCGCCAACCCTACCCTCAGGGCAGGTTGAGCCAGCCATAAAAATAAATAAATATACAAACAAAAGTTCTGAAACAAGAAAATAAAATAAAATAATATTGCTGGGTAGAATACATTTCAATAAAAGTGGTTTGATTTAAATAAAAATATGAAGCCCGTCAGTGCACAGGTGCTCGAGCTGTGGTGGCCCTGAGGAGAGGGAGCCCTGGGTGCTGGAGCTGGAGCCACGATGCCCTGATGTCTGTAATGTGGTCTTCCTCCTCCCGGGAACTGGCTTCGCACCCGGTGTTTAGGAAATCCTTCCAGCGACGCCATATGGATGGGCTCCGTCACCTAGGCCCGCTACTGTGTGTTCACACTAATATCTTATGCGTTGATGGTTTAAATTAAAGTGCTGGGCCTGGAACCAAAACAGGCAGAAAGATCCCATTCTGCCGCTAGGCTCTGCGCCTCGCAGCGCCAATTTCTCGGGAGAGGCTTTCTCCTTCCTACCAAGAGAATAGTGGTGCTTTGGAGATAGCGATCAGATATGTGATCACTACATGCGCTGGCATTTATGTTACTGGGGAGCACTTTCCACCCAGGGTACAATCTCTCTCTGGGAAACTCTAAGATGAAACATAGCAGTGTTTTGGGGAGCAATGATCAAGACTTTTTTTTTTTTTTTTTTTTTTCCCAAATGGGAGATTACCACCCTTCCAGATATCCAGCAACAGTGCCAGGGGTACCGCTTTCCAAGGGGGAGGGAGGGTAAATGTTAAAGCCTAGATTGTGTTTGAAACACAAACACCAAGATTAACACACACACACACACACACACACACACGATACGCGGATGCACTTGCCAATCCAGCTGGAATAGGGCAGAGTATGACTCAAGTTAATGAGCAAAGCGAGTCCAGATTATTTTCCCCCTGTAAAAGCAGTTTGATCTCGGATACCGTTCAAAGCCTCCGCTGGAGTGGGGTGCTAGGTCCTGGGTTGTGACTGCTTAATCTTCCTTTGGCCACATTTCTATGGCAACTGTTATTAGCTCCCCGATGGAGGTTGTCCTGCAGGCCCCACGCCTCAGCGCATGCTCTCTCTCTCCCCTCCTTCCCTCAGATCACGCAGCTAAAGATTGAGAACAACCCGTTTGCCAAAGGCTTCCGGGGCAGCGACGACATGGAGCTGCATAGAATGTCGAGAATGCAAAGGTAGGAAATGGCGTTCCCCCACTTCCGTCTTCACGTGTGCCCCATGTCGCCCGCAGCTTCCCTGCCACCTTTTCCTACACAAATAAGGCCAGACACAGAGACTGGGGCGCCTGGGACCCATCTGCCCATCCTACTTCCTGTGTGGCTGACCCCATGAGGCCACCTGGAGGACACCCTCCCGGCAGAGAGAGGAGCCAGGACGGAGCGGCCTGCTGTCGCTACCCGGGGAGCCAGAAGTGTAACTTCCCTCCTTTCCCTCTGCTGCCTCTGCCCCGATGGGCCCCCGTTTCTCTTTTCCTCTCATAAGTCATGGCCGATGAAGGCTTTTCTTTCTGGCAACAACTGCTGGTAAATGAGAAAGAAGTTAATGACTTGATTTCCTGGGGGTGAAATACAGACCAACTTGACGCCATATGGTGTCCAGGGCACCGAGGGATTGGAAGCCGGTGCTGAAAATTGCTCAGTATTTTTACATATCCTGTGGTCACAGTCGCTGATATGACAGATAGAAGGGGCTGCAGTGAATGAACAGAGTGGGAATTGGGTCTGATTTGAAAGGATTGAACGAGTCCGGCCAATTTTGTCAAATGTTCTCTTTACCCCTTGATAGGCTTCCAAAGTAACTCTCCATATGGCAGGAGAATTGGAAATAACATCTTGATATCTCAGATGCCTTGGACCAGGGTGTGTTTTTTTCTTTTTTTTCCCTCTCCTCTTCCCACTTCTGGTGGGGTTAGGATTTCAAAGTGAAGCAGAGTCATTTAGGATGTTCCTCCTAATGCTTTTTGGGAGACAGAGTCAGGCTGCTGCACGGACTCATCCATTCAAAGAGAGAGAAAGGCCACAACCTTGTGGTTTGGGCAGTAGGTTTAGAACCGTGTGCTGGGGGAGCTTATTTTTAGGTAGTGGGCTTACCAGATCTCATTTTGCAGGCTGTTGAAAAATGAATCGGGGGGCCTGGTGGGATGGTTCAGTGGTCTAAAGCTCCTGCTTGGGAAAGCTTGGGCGGCTTCAGCGACCACGGTTCGATCCCAGGCACCACATGCTGCGCCAGCCCTGGCCTCGGGGCGGGCTGAGCCGGCCATAAAAATGAATGAATAAACAAACAAAGGTTCTGAAACTAGAAAAAAAAAAAAAAATGAATCGGGCCCTGACCTTCTCAGGTGCAACCGCGCCCGCGCACGCCTGCGCATGCCTGGGTCTGTAGCTGGTTTGCCTTGCATGGCTGTGGATGCCTAAGGTGATTTCTTGTAGAAAAATTAGTGAGTTTTGGAAGAGTATTATGTAGAGCTTTTCTTTTTTAAGCATTGACATTTTGATAGGGACATGAGATTTAGTACCAGGGTCTCTCTCTAGTCTTTAGTCCCGATGGCAACAGGGACAGCAAAAGTTGCATCCCAGAGCCAGCTGTTGACACTGTACACCTGTGCTCCTAGCACTCGGAAGCTGAGGCAGGAAGATCCCTGGGCATTCAAGGCCCATCCAGGCTACATAGTGAGTTTAAGACCAACCTGGACTGTGTAGCGAGACCCTGTATTAATATTATTTTTTAATCACAACTTAGCTGAGAAGGCTGCAGTTATTGGTGTTCCTCAGACATCTCAGTTTTTGCTTTTAGAGCATTTCCAACTCCATTCCCTTCTGGCATTTGTTTGCTGCGAGGGCCCAAGGCCCAGTCCGGAAGGGTCACCCTCTCACAACCAGCCTGCCCCTGAAGGCTCTGTGGTCAAGGTCAAGAGCAAAGGGACAGTACCTTTTTTGGGGCCACCCATTGCACCCCCCCCCCCCCAGCTAGCCCATCTCCACATCCTACTGAGCCCACTTCCTCCAGCGGTGTCCCTGTGCACACCCCTGATTCCACCTCCTCCAAGCAGCTCAGCCTCCCCAGACTTTCTGCTCCCAGCCCGCACAGCCCAGCCCCCACTCTCCGCCACCGCGGCAGCCTCCTGACCGATTTAGCCTGCCTGCTGTCCTCTTCGCCAGACATTCCCCAGGCTGTTGGGAGACACACACCGAAGGGGCCACTTCCCAGCCGAGGGCTCTGCTGGAGACCTCCTCCTCCGGTTCACCACACCCGTCCTCTGCGATCCAGTCCTGTCTCAGTTCTGTCCCTCTGTCCTGCTGCCTGTCTCCCTCTGCTGAAGCAGAAGCCCTGGACCTGAACAAAGCGCTTCCCTTGGCTGTTGGCCCCAGTGTGTGAGTTCCATCTCCTCGCAGATCGTCCTGCACCTGGCACTAACCATCCTTGGTCCCCCGTGGCTCCTTCCTTCCCCCCAGAAGCAGGGTCAGCAAGCCAGGTCCCTGCCCTCAGAAACCATGAGGCAGATGTCGGACAGGCAGGGGGTATGCGAGGGATCCTAGCTGCTCAGACACCCAGGCAGACACCGCTGCTTCCTGGGCCTTCCACGATGTCCCCAGTAAAGGTGAGGTAGGAGGTAGCTGCGAGATCAGGCGAGCCCAGGGCCAACCCTGAAGTTGCACTTATTACCATGTGACTTCGGATGTACCACTTGATCTTACTGGCCCCTCAGTGTCCCCCTCTGTAAAATGGGCACAAATAAACGCAGCCTCCACTTTCTCACTTTTAAGAACAGAGTAAGAAAATGCATCCAGAGGGCTTGAATCTTAGAAGCAATATTTCTCTTTGATTTTTCTTGAGGTGGTCTTGCTATGTAGCCCCCGCTGGCCTTGCAATTAGCATGTAGCTCAGGCTGGCTTTGAACTTATGGCAGTGCTCCTGCCTCAGCCTCCCTAGGATTATAGGCCTGGGCCACCACACCTGGATCACACTCAGTAAAATGGACCTGATCCGGAGGAAGACTCTCTGTCCCTGTCAGTTTTGCCCTTGCTCAGAATTTATTTTCGGCTCTTGTCCCCCCCCACACCCCCCAGTCCGCAGCAGGTAGTGACAAGTGAAGCTGGTGGCTCTGTGGACTCAGCCTTGATAACAAGTCGGGCAGGAGCGGCAGGCTCACTGCTAATCTTGCAATCCTGTTTCCTGTCCTCCACACACCCGGTGACAGCTGGCTGCAGGAGGTGGGCAGGAGGGATGAGATTTCCAGCCACTGGATCTGCGAGGCGGGTAAGGTGGGGTTGGGAAGGGCTGGGAGCCGTTCTTAAAGTTCAGGCAAAGGACCTCTGGGTTTGCTCGGCAAAGGTTTGAGTGCTCACCCTACCCTCTGCGCCGAAAGGCTGGTTTCCTCCGACTTAGTTTCCAAATTGTACTGATGGTTTCCGGTCTTTGTTTTCTGTAAAGCCGAGAGAGCCATAGGTAGCAGAGGAGAACACGAACCAGTTAAACACTGTCTGTCTGCAGCTGCCGGCGAACCTATGCAGCAAGAGTGCTCTAAGCGACCCAGCTGGGGCTGAAGCCCCTCTTCTGAAAATCAGCCTTCTCTAACTCAAAAGTCCCCTGCACGGGCGACAAACGGGGCAAGTGTAGAAGGTGCGCAAATGCACGGGCACGCTGGTGCTGCGATTTCCTAGATGCTGTTGCTTAGAGTGAGACTTAAGTTCTGAGGAAGGAGGGAAAGAAGGAAGAAAGGAATGGACGAAGGGAGGGAGGGAAGGAGGGAGGGAAGAAAGGTAGATGAACTTGAAGCTGATAGAGAGGACAGCGGCAGTCGCTGAGCAGCGGGCCTGGTCTCAGGCTTTGGAAAACACTATGAAGCCGATGGGCAGAACGCACAAATTCAGCAGATACGAGGACGCGCAGAAGCGCGGAGCCTCCCAGAGCCCCCTGTTTCCAGGACATTTTTGTTTTTGAGCCTTATGTCAGTTGCAGAGGCTAGAGACTTTCTAGCTGTGGGAGTGGTGGGGCTGGGTTGATCAAGGTCCCCTGGGCCAGTGGCAAAGCAGTGTCGGGGTCCTGCAGGCCTAGGGCCCTGGGGTTGGGGTCAGATTCCAAATGCCTCAGGAGGCCATCTGGGGGCCGCTGCGATGAGGTACAGCATCAGCTGCTGCGTGGCATGGAATGCTGGGGGGCGGGGACCAAAGGGAAGAGCATCTAGTCCAACTCTCCCCATCCCAGGAGGGGGAATGGAGGCCCAGAGACTTAGGTTTTGATCTGCTGGGTTGTGTATTCAGCCAACAGCTTTATCGAGGGCTAGCTGTAAGCTGGGTGCTGGGGATGTAGACATGAATTAACGCACGCGGGATGAGGGCCCGTGGATGGAGAGTAAGTCTTGGGTTTGGGGTCCAGGCCACCATGCTGAGTGGCCCCAAGGTGGCTCCCCTGCTCCTCTGACGATCTGTTCTCCTATCTGTAAAATGGGGACTCATAATAGGACCACCTCCAGAGCCCCTGCAAAGACAAAGTGAGGTGACATCCATGCCCTGAGAGTTATGTTTCCGGCCCTGGAACACAGTAGTCCCGGGGAATAGGCTTAAGAAGACAAAGGTTTCCTTTGGTTCCTGGTGCCTGAGAATTCCCTCCAGTTGCTTGGCCCATTGCACGGGGTCTGCGGGGAGGAGCATGAGGGCTTCATGCAGGAAGCTGCTCAGCTCATGGTTACCAGGACACCAAGACAGACAGGAAGTAGTGAGGCCTCAGTAGGTCCTTCCAGCTATCCAACTTCCTCCAGCCAAGCCCCGCCTCTTAAAGGAGCCATCCCCCCAACCCCCGAAATGTCATGGGCCTAAGTCCAGTGTGCATGCATGCTGCTGTTGTGTGAAAAATGACTCCCAGTCCCATGTCCACTGGCTGAGAGGCCCAGGCTCCCTGCCTCGCCCATCTGCCCTCTGTGTGCGATGCCAAAGCCCGGCCGGCTGACTCTGGCTGTGGGTATGCCCCAGGCTTTCCCCAGTGTATCTGCAGCCCACTAAAAGGCAAGGAGGTGCAAGTGACCTCAGCTCTTCCATGAAGGGCTCAGGGCCATCCAAGTGCCCTGGGGCCCTATGAGTGCAATCTGTTATGCCCCTGATGTGCCCTATGAATTTCCTGCACTGCAAAGACCAAGCATTGCTGGGCATCTCTGTGCCAGGTGAAGCAGGACGTATCTGGAAGATTGCAGAGTTCCCTGTGACCTGTAGGTCCAGGATTTGGGAAGGGCTCTGCGGGGTGGTACTCACTGGCTGCGGTGTTGATGGGGTCTACTCAGGTGAGCCCCAATGATCTGGTTCCCATTAGCGTCTTGCCTGGCCATCCTCCCGGGTGCCTGCGCATGACCTCTGCAGTGTGGGGGTCTCTGAGTATCCACACTCTCAAGGGGTGGAAGCCAGATGTCCGTTGCCACCCTTGCCTTGAAAGTCACCACACGTCCCTCGCATTGCATTCTGTTAATTGAGCATGGTGTACGTGGGTGGTCCAGCTTCTAGGAGGAAAAGGAAGCAATCCGCCTTCCTCAGAAAGAGTGGCAAGGAGCGTGATGCTGCGTTTGAAAACTGCTCAGCTAGTACGGAAGCATGTCGCTCGGACCCTGCCCTGTGTGGATGCTCTGTTGCCATTGAGTCTTGAGACGTGGTGCTTCCTTTGCCGAGGGCAGATGCCGACCTACCAGATACCCGACACCGTGCAGGCGGGTAAGAGGCAGGGCTGGGCTGCAAGCTGGGTTCTGCAGGGCTAACCCCTGTAGCACAGGCCATCAGCACAAGAATCTGCACCAGCAGCAGCAGCGGCACGCCCCCATGCCCCTTGGAGTTACCTGATTCTCCTGGCATGGAACGGCCATGAGCGACCGTACTCCTGGGCCTTCCCTTAGCCCCAATGCTCAGGATGGGAAGCATTTTGGATTGAGATTTTCAACATTTTGCTGAATTGGCCCCTATTGGACCTAGGGTATTTTATTGAGGCTTTGGGGTTCAGGCTTTCCCATTTCTGCATAGGGAGCATTAACAGTGGCTGTGTGTCACACCTTCTGTGTTAGGCACCAGGCAGAGTGGCCCCAGAAGTAGGGTCCCTGGAGTCTCCAACTGGGCTTGTGTAGACCTGGGAAAACCCACCCAGAAAGTGGGCATGAGAATTGGGAGCCCAGGACATCTGAGCTTGACCACTGTCCTCCCAATGCTTAGGCCCAGGCCCTGGGTATCCGGGGAGTCTACACAGCCTGTGGGGCACAGTGCCCCACCTGTGCCTCTTGGATAGGTCAGGCTGGATCTAGTTGGAGCAAGAGGCCCTCTGAAAAAAGAAGTCACAGTATAGAAATAGAGAAACGTTTCCAACAGTTTTAAAGTCTTCCTTGAACTGGGACCCCTGGAAGGTTAAAATTTTTCCATAGGGGTCTTCCCTGTGTTAACGCTTTCTTCCTGATTTTGAATTAGGGGGTGAGGTGGCTTAGCTTCTGACCAGCAAGGATGAATTTTCCAGCAGAAGCTTTAGCATGCGTGTGTTGTTATGCTTGTTAAGGAAATCTCAATGCCCGACTAGTGAGGGGTGATTTCCAACAGTACGTTCTGGAGGCGGCGTGACCCCCCCCCACCCCGGCTGTCACTTGCCTGGTGACATGGCTTCGTCCAAGGGAAGGGGGCGTTTATGGGAGCAGGACAGAGGTGGTACTGGGGAAGCAGCAGCAGCAGCCTAAGGAATGTGGTAGCACTGGGGTTTGTGTGAAGGGTTCTGCCTTGCATGGCGCGTTCTGCCAAGAGCATGGACCTTTAGAGCGGCCCTCCCCTGCCCTGCGCCACCAGAACATCTTCCTCCTGCCGCCCATGCCTGTCCCCATATCCTCACTTTCCAGGGCAGCGTGGTGAGCAGTTCTCTGGGCAGTGTTTTTCCTGTCTCTGTTGGGGTGTAGCGGGACAAAACTGTGTCCCCTTGAGATGTACAGCAACACCCTGATGCATGTGCCCATTGTAAAATAGTCACACTCCTGCTGATGGCGACACCTGCCGCCTCACATAGTTAGGGTTCCCGCCTTTCCCCTCCCCTCCCCTCCCTATCCCCTCCCCTTCTCTCTCCTATTCCCTCCTCCCTTTCCCTCTGCTTCCCCCCTTCCCTCTCTTCTCCCCTCCCCTTCCTCCCGTCTTTCTTTTCTTTTTTCCTTGTGGCCCAGAACCCTTGTACATGCTGAGTACACAGTCTTTTCTTCTGGCGTGACAACACTTCAGATCGATTCCATGAGCATGCGTCAAGGACCTACTACCACAGCACGGTGCAACCGTTCAGTGCGTCTCTAGAACACACTTCTCTTGTAGGGCTAGGAGGAACTTTGCATTCCTTGACCAGCGTCTCTCCCCAGCCCCCCGACAACCACCATTCTACTCCCTGCTGCAAGGAGTCCGAGGAGCTTAGATCCTGAGTGTGAGTGAGGCCATGCTTGGCTTGTGTCCCTTAGCATGTGACCTCCGAGTCGGCTCACACGGTCTCAAGTGACCGGATTTCTGTCCTGTTCAAGGCTGAGCAGTACTGGATTGTGAGTGCACAGCACCGTTTCTTCATCCCTCTCTCTGCTGGGTGGATGCTATACCTTAGCTGGTGGGACTAGCATTACAGTGGACACAGGGGTCTAGATGTCCTTCAGCCCTCCGGAACCCTTGTCCTTTGGGTAGAGAGACCTAGCAGTTGGATCACTGGATCCTGTAATAGTTTTATTTTAAGCTTGCTGGGGAGCCTGCCCGTGTTCTGCATAATGGTTGCTCCAAACTGTGCTCCCACCAGTGGCCCCGACAGGTTCCCTTCCCTACCACCTTTTCCATACTTAGCTCTGTTACTCAGTGGTGTCCATCCTCACAGGGGTGAGAGCCGTCTCCTCCAGGCTGTGGTGGCTCCTCAGTGCTTCGGGGCACTGAGGCTGAGCGTTTCTCTGCTGAATCTTCTGGCCACTTGCATGTCTTCTTGGAATAGTATTGGTGCAGTTCCTGGGCCCCTTTTTAAAAACTTATTTCATTGCTTTTTGGTGCTAGAAATATGCAATGTACTCACTCTACTAATGACCCATGCAAGGTACTCCTCTCCTTCTCTTTCTCTTTCTCCTTCTGCTGAGCTGCTGCAGTTCCACGCCCCATATCTGAGCAGCATTTCTCAGGCTCTCTGGGGACACCAGCTTTCCTGGGAAATCACTGGAAGGCTCTTTTCCTGGGTCTCCCATGAGGAGATGCCGGGTTAGGACTCTGGGGACATCAGAGGCTGCTCTCCAGCACTCTGGTGGCCTGATGGCCATGTCTGCTGGTCACTCTGGGTAACTCTTTGGTTCCCAAGAAGGAGTGCGCAGAAGGATACGAGAACCCCTGGAAGTCAGGCCCTTGGTGGTCCCCTCTGTAGAAATGATGGCCCTTGTCTTCAGAGCAGAACTGTGGAGGCCAGAGTTGCCAGCAGGGCCCTCCCCAGTGCTTTATTGTGAAACATTTAAGACATACAGAAAAGACATGGAAAAATGTCTCAGTAAACACCCATGTATTGATCACTTAGGCTCTACAATTACTCTTTTTGTTATATTCACTTTATTGATATCTGTCCATGCACCCATCCATCATCCATTCATCCGTCCATCTATCCATCTACCCATTTGTCCATCCACCCATTATCTACCCATCCACCCACCCATCTATCTACCCACCCACCCATCCACCCACCCACC
>PVJA010025580.1:0-21916 GCA_004027025.1 Myocastor coypus
AAAAAAAGCTTAATTACAATGCATGAAACGCAGAGCTAGATTGGTGAGATGAGCTTTAGGAGGCTTAGATCAATAGCCTCCAACATTACAAGCTTCACTGGTGGCCCACTGCAATTGCAGAACATTTGACTGTGTATGCATCTGCTTCCTCTTAGTCCAAAGAGAAGAATTTTCTTTTCCTTTCTTCTTTTTTTTTCTTCTTAGCAACATCAATAGGAAGGTGGGTCATGCCCACACACTGTGCTCTGTAGAACTATTGTGAGGACAATATGCAAAGTGTCAACTTTTAAAAAAATAAAGGGGAAAAGAAAAAAAAAAAAAGTAATGTTCATTGAATGTGTAATGTTTAATTGTTTGATCAATCTTTTTTTAAAATTTTTTTATTTATTTTATTTATTATTATTATTCTTGTTTCAGAACCTTTTGTTTTGTTTATTCACTCATTTTTATGGCCGGCTCAGCCCACCCTGAGGGCAGAACTGGCGCAGCATGTGGTGCCGGGGATCGAACCACGGCCCCTGAAGCCGCCCAAGCCTCCCCAAGCAGGCGCTTTAGACCACTGAGCCATCCCGCCGGGCCCTGATCAATCTTATATACCTATATCTATTAATCTAAACTGATCTGATGATGAAAATATGTAATATAACCATTGTTAAATTTAAACAATAGAAATATTAAATCATTTTTAAAAAAAGGAAAGAAAGCCATGAAACTTTACTGGGTGCTACAAAAAGGGCAGTGTTTGAAAAGAGGCATTAATGAATAGGGAATGGTACATACTGCTGGATAGGGAAACTCAATATATTTATTATTATATAAATTTAATGTAATTCCAAGTGAGATTTTAATGACATTTATAGAAAATGCAATAAAATGATTATAAGTTTCATACAGAAGCATGAATATATGCAGAAGTGTAAGCAAAGAAATTTGGAAAAAGAAATTGCATGGTCAGGCATTAAAACACAGAAAGTCATAATAAAAATGTGATAGTAGAGGAAAAAAACAAAAGATAGCAAATCTAGAAACTACCATGTCGTATGTACCACTGAAGCTGACATTTCAGGTTAGTCTAAGGGAAGAGGAAGGCTCCCAAAAAATCTAGTAGCCCCAGCTATAGTACCTGCCAGGCTGTAGATGGAGGGAAAAGGGCTCTCATGGGCCTTTTGCACCCCCTGGATTCTGAACCACTTGCCTGTACAGGCTAAGCATTCCTAATCCCAAAACCCACACTCTAAGGTGCTCCAAACTCCAAAACTTTTTGAGCACCAATATGACAACACGCAAGTAGGAAATTTCACACCACAACACTTGTTTCATGCATGAAAGTGTTTAAAACACTAAACAGAACTACTTAAGGTTGTGAGTATAATGTAGAACATAAACTTCACATTTAAACTTGGATCCCAACCCAAGACACTTCATTATGTCTATACAAACACTCCCAAATCCAAAACACTTTGGCCCTGAGGATTTTGCCATTTTCATAATGGCTACTCAACCCATAACTTAGATTTTAAAATGGAAGAGACAGGGAGGACAGGAAGTGAACAGAAAGAAATGGTCTACAGTTCTCAAAAATATAAGCTCAAGGTCTTCCCTCATACCATAAACTGCAATTGATTGACCCTAGAGAGAGGAGAATGAGACTAAAAAGGGGCCAGAAGAAAACTTGGGTGAATATTTATCAGACCTTAGGATAGAAAAGAGCTTTCAAACTGCAAAGCAAAGAAAACAACCACCAAATGAAAGGTTAGTTCAATTTAATCATGGGTATTTGGCAGTTCAGGCTGCCATACCTACATTCAGCAGATGCTGGATTAACCTGCAGACACTGATTTCTCACAGTTCCAAAAGAGGCCAGAAGTCCAACATCAAGGAGGCAGCTGATTGGGTCCCCAGTGAGGGCTCTCGGCCTGGCTGGCAGACTGCCACCTTCTTCCTGCATCCTCACATGACCTTTCTCTGGCGTACTGACAGGGAAAGACAGTTCTCTGCTGTCTCTTCTTATAAGGACGCTAACCCTATCAGACTGAGGTCTTACCTTTATCACCTCTTTTAACCCTAGTTACTTCCTTATTCCAAATATCTCATACTAGAGGTTAGGGCTTCAACTTACTAAGTTTCCTAGGCTGGGCTAAGACCTTCAATCCTCCTGCCTCAGCCTCCCATAGTCCCAGCACTGCAGGACATGTATGTCACCATGGCCAGCTATAATTAAAAGAGCATTATTTTTAAGAACTATTGTATTTTGGCCAAGCAACATTTGAGCCAGATAGCCAGGTGTGCACAGTCTTCAGGAGGAGGGCTGAGGGGCCAGCCAGGGCCCAGCACAGGAAGATTAGATGCACCTCACGTTTGGCAGAGTCTGGCTGCATGACCCGTGTTACCCCAGGAATGCAAGGAACTACAGAAGAATGCCCCCTGAGAAAGGGGCACAAGAACCCTGAACCACTGAAAATCTTGTCCTGTGGTAAAAAGAAGTCTTATGTAAGATGGCCTTAAAGGGACAAACTCAGAGACAGCAATGAAGAGGCAAATTTCAGCTCAAACAGCAAAGCTGCCTACCAAAGGTCCCCTGAAGGTCCAAAGGTTGGGCTGTGAGCGGTGACTCAGGAATGGATGGAGGGGGGATCTCTTGCATCAGCAAGGGGTTTGCACTTGACATTATTTTTTAATTACAAAAGTACTTTTCCTTTCAAGAATTTTTTTAAGAATTTTATTTTATTTTATTTTATTTTTCTTGTTTCAGAACTTTTGCTTATTTATTTATTTACTTTCATGGCCGGCTCAGCCTGCCTTGAGGGCAGGGCTGGTGCAGCATGTAGTGCTGGGGATCGAACCGTGGTCCCTGCAACCACCCAAGCTTTCCTAAGCAGGCGCTTTAGACCACTGAGCCATCCTGCTGGGCCCCTCAAGAATTTTTTTTAATGTATTTAGTACAGGGTCTACAAGGTCTCCCTACATAGACTGGACTCCTAGTGATCCACCTGTTTTCAGCCTCCCAAGAGCTGAGAGTACAGTCATGCACCACCATGCCCAGTCTTAATCACTGTCTCAGTGCCCCAGGGGTGTGGCTGGCATGGCTTGTGGTACCAGAGATCGAACCCCAGTCCTTGTGCTCTGCCTAAGCAGGTGCTTTAGTCCACTGAGCTATCTGGTTGGCCCTCCATTTAAGAATTTAAAACAGAATTGTACCCAGGAAATGAATTAATTCTGTGGGAAACAAGTTATATCTGGAGCTAGGCATGGTGGCACACATCAGTAATCCTAACACTTAGAATGCTGATGCAGGTGGATCACTGTGAGTTCAAGGTCAGCCTGGACAGCACAGTGAAACCCTATCATAAATCAATCAATCAATTTTTAAAAATCATGTCTCAAGTATTGGGGCTGTAGCCTTGTAGTAGAGCACATGCCTCACACATACAAGGCCTTGGGTTTAATCCTTTGCACTGAAAAAAAAAATATAGAGTTTAATAAAATTAGCTTTAAAAATTTATCACAGAGAAGACTAAACATCTCTTTAATGCTCACACATCCAAGAACCTTATTTCTTCTTTCTCCTGTAGATATAGATATTTTACCAGATTTTTTTTGTTGTTGTTGTTCCACAATACTGGAGATTGATTCTTTGCATTGAGCTATATTATATCTTTAGCTCACTGTTTTGAGACAGTTTTGCTAAATTGCTAAATTCCTCAGACTGGACTCAAATTGACAACCATGTTATCGAAAATTCAGTCTCCCAGAGTGCTGGGGTAAGGTGTGCACCACAGCTCTAGGAGGTCTTTTCATATGTGTTTTGTGCTGTACTAAGAGCCAAACCCAGCCAGGCATGGTGGTGCTTGCCTGTAATCACAACACTCAGAAGTCTGAGGGAGGCTGATTGCCCTGAGTCTGAGGCCAGCTTGGACTACACAGTGAATACATGGACAGCCTGACTTGCATGAGATCCTGTCTCAAAAAAACCCAAAAACAAACAAACAAACAAAAAAAAACTGAACCCAAGTCCTTCACACTGAGCTGCGTCACCAGGCCTTTTATATGTTGGCATGTTAGGTGTGCTGGTAGTCTGGGAGAACCTAGTAGATATGTTTTCTTTCTTTTCAGTGCTGAGGATGGAACTTAGGGCCTCTCACCTGCTAGGCAAGCACTCTCCCACTAAGCTACGTCCCCAGCACATGCAGACACTTCTGTAAAGAGTATCGTGTTATATCTATCACTGCAACTTGCTCTCTTCACCTTACAATCTTAAAAGATTCATCCACGTTATATAATGATCTCATTTCTTTTCAAAGTGCACAGTATTACAAAGTAAGAAAATATGAGTGTATATTCTCATGCACCACCATGCCACCAGCAGACATCTCTGAGGATTATATAAAGGCTGCCCCCAAATAGGTGCCAAAGTCCATCCATCCGTCTGTCTGTTCTTCCTTCCCTCCTAGTGCTGAGGGTTGAACTCAGAGCCTCACACACGCTAAGTAAAACTCTACTACTGAGTTATAGCCTTCATCTGTGCTGGTTTCTTTAGCTGCTGAGATCTATGTTGTAAGGAAGCTAGTAGCCTTCATATTTGAACAGGCCCTTCCAAACTGCATCCCTTGTGCTGCTCTTTCCAAGTCCCAGACCCTGTGAAGATCTAAACCCTATGACGCTGGCCCTAGCTGGCATATTCCATGCTTTGGTTTTGTTGTTATCCCCCACTATTCAAATCACTGTGCAATAACAACATGGACTTCCACTTCCATCATTACTGACAGGATTCAAAGCCAAATGGCTAGCCCGTCACTCACCCTAGCTTCTGATGGAAGGGACTCTTGAACCAGGAAGGAGACCTTGCCAACTGCAAGGTGCTATAGTCTACCTTCAGCAGAGGATACACATCAGTTAGTGGGGCCTGGGAGAAGTAGCAAAGGGAAGTTTAGCAAGCCCTGGGATCAACGGCTTGGACAGGCCAGGTCCAAAGATGGTAATGCACCCACACGTACATTGTGCAGGGGCAGAGCTGCATGAGTCAGGCAGGGCAGGATATCAACAATCACTCACCCTTTCTGCCAGGCTGAGCTGCCAAGTACATGCCAGTGCCCACAGTGGTCACAGCAAGATGCAGCTGATTAATGGTCCATGGTATATATAAGAAGTGCTTTTACATAAGGTGCCAACCATGGAACTCTGCTCTTACATAAGGTGCTCCAGTATTTTTAGCAGCATATAACTGCCATGTGAATGGAGGAGCCACTCCCACCGCAAATGCCACTACTCTACAGGCTGGTGCTGTCCTTGAAATACTGGTGTTTTGCAGGCACCTCACTGCTATGCAAGGGCTGGGGATGACCACGCAGGGCTGCGGATGATCATGCAGGGCTGTAGCACCCCCCAGATTCTGTAGTAGCTCCACGCTGACCTGACTTCCCAAAACCAGCAGAAGGTGATGCATACCCTTCATTCATCTGCAGCATATCCAGGCAGCAAGATCAGGGTAGCTTCAGAGGGTCAGGATCTACCCCAAGCAGTCACCTGCTAGCTGAGCAAGCTTCTCCTATAGGCCAGGAGTGGAAAGGACTGGAAGAAAAGAGAGCTGATCCTGGCTCTATTCTCACAGCCCGAAGGGGCCCCTCTAGAATTTGCTAATCCTAACCATCCTGTCATCCATCACATCAAAAGCAAGACTCCAGCACAGTGAGGCCAAAGGTAATGGAGGCTCTGTGTTCACCATGGTTTTGGGCTCACTGCTGCTTCCCCCCTGCTCTGGCCTATCTCATGGGCATACACACTGGGAGGCTGCACATCCACATTGATGAACTCTGGGCAGGGACTGTAGCTCATTGGTTGTGTGTGTGTGTGGTAGGCTGGAGGCCCTGGACCTGATCCCTAGCACTACACACACATACACATACACCCCAAATTCTGACAGAATCAACATATCTATGTAAACCAACAGATTGTGTGATGGCACAAATCTGTAGTCCCAACTCCTTGGGAAGACTACTTGAACCCAGGAGTTAGGAATCAGCCTGGCAACACAGCCAGATTCCACCTCTCTAAAAACAACACAAGCTGGGTGTGATGGTGCACGCTCAGGAGGCTGAGGCAGGAGGATCCCTGTGAGTCCAAGACCAATCTGGGCTACAAAGTGAGCTCAAGACTAGCCTGAGCTGCATATCAAGAAACTACGTAAAAAAAAAAAAAAAAAAAAAAAAAAAAAAAAAAAAAAAAAAAAAAAAAAAAAAAAAAAAAAAAAAAAAAAAAAAAAAAAAAAAAAAAAAAAACACTAAATAATATAAAGCAGTCATAATCCATCTCTAACTCCAGGAAACTAGTATCTAGACTGCTAATACTTTATGTCTTTTTCACTTTTATTGTACTTCACATGAAGTGAATGGAATCCTACAGTATTTTTTTTTTTTTTTTGCAGTACTAGGGAGATTAAACTTAGGACCTTGCACTTGCCAGGCAAGCGCTTATTCTACTGAGTGTTTTGTTGCCTGCATTCACCCCAAAATACATGTACATTCTACTGCTGATGGACACTGATTTCCAGATTTTGCTACTGTGAACATTTTATTATGTGCCTCTGCACAGCAGCATTGTACCCATTATAAGACTTCAAGGGCCGGGGAGATAGCTCAGTGGCATAAGTGCTTGCCTGGCAAGCACAAGTTCCTGAATTTGATCCCTTGCACCAAAAAGAAAAAAAAAAAAAAGACTTTAAAATGTAAAAGCTACCGAGTTAAGCTGGGTGTGGTGGCGCACACCTGTAATCCCAGCATTTGGGAGGCTGAGGCAGGAGGATCGATGAGAGTTCGAGACCAGCCTGGGCTACAAAACTGAGCTCAAGGCCAGCCTGAATTGTACAACGAGACCTTGTCTCAAAAAAAAGACAAAAAAAAAAAAAAAAAAAAAAAAAACCTACCGAGTTGAACTTCAAATCATGGGAAAGCAGTCTGTCCTACCTCTCCAGTTCACTTGTTCATTCTTTTCTTTTTTTGGTACCAGGAATCAAACTCAGGAACTTCCCCTCACCCGATAGGCGCTGAGCCATGGAGCTATATCTCTGGCCACCCTTCCATTCTTTCAACAGTTCTTCTACTGTCCAGAGAGCACCAAGCAGAGCACTGGCCATGGGAGTCAGACTTCCTAGGATTCTATCCTTTCCTTGCTATGTGACAATCTCTATGTGTCAGCATCCTGACCTGTAAAATGGAATGACAGCAGTACTTGTAACTTCACTGAACTGAGGAGTAAATAAGGGAAAAGGGTCTGTGCATTGAGCATTTAATCAATGTCACTAGCTAGTCACTGGTAAAGGAGCCGTTTTTTCTTCACTCCCCCAAGATACCCAGCTCTGCCAAGATGTGTGCAGGGAAGGCCCTCAGGATGGCACAACGAGTTCACCTCCACCTGGAGCAGGCTGCACCAAAGCTCCTGCACATGTGTGTTCCCTCTCTGTCTCTCTCTCTCTGTGTCTCTGTCTCTGACTCTCTCCCTGTCCCTTTCTCTCCAGCATCCAAGCATCCAAATGTCTGGCCTGGCAGCTGTAGCTTCTGTCCTTGTATCCACAAGACACTGGGTATGGCTCCAAATGTGACCTAAACCAGGGTTACTGTTGCAGGGTCATTGTTAATGGTGTCAGAAGCCTGGTAATAATGTGCTGGGGCACTGATATCACCCAGACGCCACTTCCTGGAGAACAAAAATGTTTAAATGTCTCTGCAAAAAGAGTGCAGAGGATTGTTTTACCTACTTTTGTTTGTTGTTACTGTTGTTTTTCTTAGGTGACAGAAACAGAAAAGGTTCCTCAAAGCTTACAGTGCAGAGACCTAAGTGACTAAGGCCTCACACTACTGGTTACCATGGCAATGGGATTTCACAGCAGGAACTCATTTTCACAGAGAGTGACCTGTAGGAGGTCATTTCCTAAATAAACTTAGTTGAAGGTGTTCCCATACAAGGGGATGATTAATTTTGTTCACCAAAAAACAGCATTTTTTAAAAGGGCCTTCCTGGACAGACATGACCCTATGACTCTTGCAAGGTTTCCTCTTTATTCCACAGTTCTTAAAGATGGACTGGAAAACAGCCTGTTTCCAAGACCTCTGAGGCCAGTGAATGTCACAGCTTCTCTGAATCACTTATCCCACCATTAACCATCTGTCTACGACAGAGTCCTTTCCTTAAGTCCAGTTGAGCCCTCAGCAACCAATAAGCCAACTCCCCAGCAGGTCCTGTACATCTGGGCCAGTTGCTGAGGGGACACAGAAAATGTAGAACACATTTGCTTCTTGAACAAACAGCAATTGACAGTATGTACCTAAAAGCAGCCTTAAGAGGGGGACTCTCATTCCAACCTCGGCTTTGCCCACCTGCTCACTGTTTGGCTGAGGCAGACTCCTGGCCCTCTCTTTAGTTTGTATCCTCATGGGGAGTATAAGAACAAAAATCCTAAAGCCTACTTCTTGGGTTTCATACGGACAGTACAAAAAGAGGGAGTGCCTGGACTGATCAGCTCACTGCCCAGTGCAGGACACAGAACAACTCACTCAATAAACAACTGATGTGGTTAAGAGCTGGAAAAGCACATCTCATACTCCTGATATTGGAAGCTAACAGCAGAAAACAAAGTATTAAATTATGTTGTGCAACCTGTAACCAATCCATCAATGAACTTGACAGGAGTAGACAGACTAGAATCTGGAAGAACAGAACAATCTTGGAGGGAGACAGAATTTCAACTGGACTCTAGAATGATGGGATGGGAGGGAGCAATCTTGAAAGCCTGAGGTGAGAAAACCTTCATCCAGTGCCTACAAGGCGCCCAGTTCTGGGGAATCAGGAAGAGAGGGCAGGGAAGGCTGAAAATCAACAGATAGCCACGGGACAGTGGAGGTCTAAAGGCACAGGCCCATGGGGCCAGCAGGATGGCTCAGTGATCTAAAGCGCCTGCAGGCGGCTGCAGGGACCGCAGTTCGATCCTGGCACCACATGCGGCACCAACCCTGTCCTCAGGGCAGGCTGAGCCAGCCATAAAAATTAGTGAATAAGCAAACAAAAGTTCTGAAGCAAGAAAAAAATAAATAAATAAAATTAAAAAAATAATAATAATAAATAAATAAATAATAAATAAATAAATAAATAAAAATAAAGGCACAGGCCCAGGAAATGGGTTGGGATGCAATGAGTGTGGGGTCCAGCTTTGTAGGGACACAGCACCTGTGCCAAGTAAGACAGGGCTGGGCCAAGTGGGAAACCAGGACAGGGAGGTAAGGTGCAGGATTGGAACCTGGTACGGGAGTGAAGCTATGTCACCAAGAGCTTCATGGGTAGGCAGAGAAGCTGGGCTTTGAAAGGGAAGAAATCCAAAGCCTTTAAAGATTTCTCAGGGGAGGGTTCAATGGTGAGATAAAAGGGACCATCATTCAGAGGTGACATGTCAGATGTACTGCATCACGACAGCTAAGAAACTCTGTTCTCTGGTAGGAGCTGTTTCAGGCCCCAAAGAACTGCTCACAAAGGTCAGGGAGAAGCGAGGCACTTCAGAGACAAGCAAGCCCACCTGTGCGACAGCAACTGACAGTATGTACAGCAGGAGGGCCCTGCTGTTTTGAAGTAATGAGAACTGCCTGGAAGGGGGAAGCCAGACATGGATGTGCTGAGTCTGTGGTGATTTCCTAGGACAGTGTGATGGACAGGACAAGGTTAGACATAGCAGCCAGGTATTCCCAGAGGATTCCTGGATAGTCTCCTGAGAAACAAACCTATGTTTTGCAAAGTCTGTCCCAGCAGTGGGGCAGCTCAGAAGAGGAGGGGAAACAATGGAGAAGAAAGAGCAAAGCCTGGAGAGCAGCCGTGCTCAGAAAAGTCAGCAGTCTCCAAGGAGGACAGGGCACCCACAGGTGGGCTTCCCTCAGCCTGTAGGATAGAGGGTCCACAGAAGAGCAGTACCTAGAAACTAGAGACTCTGGGAAAGCAGCCAAGCAGCTGTAGCGAAGTGGCAGGGTGTCGGGCTGCAGAAGATTAGGAGAGTGAAGCAGGCAGAGGATTTGTCAGGAAAATATGACAGTGAGAGAAGATGCCATCCTTGTGCCTCAGACCAGGATTCTCTTTCTTGTTTTCAGATGAGAGGCCACATGGATGTGGATGGCAGGGAGATGGAGAAGCCTGGAGAGCGTGAGGCCCAATCTCTCCAGGTGAGGGGGCAAGGTGGAGCCTGGACCATCAAGCTGGCCCTGTCAGTGTTGCCTCACCAGGGTCTCCAGGGACACCCCTCACAGCCTGCCCCAGACTGCTGGAAGGTTCAAAGGTTTCCAGCTGCACAGAAGAGGGGGCACCAGGATCCCCTTGCTTTGCTTTTACTCGGTCAGACTTCCACCTTCAGTCTCACACCTCTCTCCCAGGGTGTGAGACTCTGCTCTCAGAACCAGGAGGTGGGGAGATAGCTCTGTGGTACAAGTGCCTGCCTGGCAACTGCAAGGTCGTGAGTTCGAACCCTGGTCCCGCCAAAAAAAAAAAAAAAAAAGAAGAAGAAGAAGAAGAAGAAGAACCAGAAGGGAGCTAGGGCTGAGCAACTCGCGGTGAGGGGGCAGAAAGCAAACCCGGGCGGGGCTGTCAGATCAAAGAAGCATGCGGGGCTCACAGGCGATCCTCTCTCCCAGCTCCCGCCCCACATCCCTGGGTGCGGACCCGGGGTGCCACGGAGATTCCACTCCTGCCCCCCACGTAGGGGCGAAAGACACCACCACATTTGCCTGGAGCGCGGGATCCCCAGCCTCGGCCAGACCAGGCGCAAAGCAAGGGCGGCGCGCACCCCCACCCCGCCGCCACCACCACAGTCGCCGCCGCGACCCCGAGCTCCCCCCGCGCACGTGCGCGCCGCCCACGCTGGGTAAACACTGCACTAGTTGACGCGCTCACCCGAGCGCTCGCCCCAGCGCCGCCTGCTGTTCGCGGCCACCGCGCCGCCGCCCCTCCCCCCTTCCCGGCCGCCCCCCGCCGGGGCCATGATGGACGCCACCGAGGGTCCCTGCCAGGCTGCCGGCCCGGCGCAGAGGTCCAGCGAGCAGGGGGCTGGGCCCAGGAACGGTCGCGGGCAGCTGTAGGGCAGCCCTGGGGCGGCCGTCGGCGGGCGCGGCCGAGAGAGCAGTTCAGCGCCAGGCCCTGCCCGCCCCGCCGCTGCCAGGGGCTCAGCCCCCGAACCTGGGCGCGCCGAGCTCCCGGACCCCAGCCGTTCCTCTGGGGTCGTCCCACTCGCCCCTTCTGGACCCCGCCGCCGAGTCGGACACACTCTCGCGCCTGAGCCTGGGCCGCTAAAGGGGGGCGGCCACACTTTAGCCACACTTACCTGGGGGTCCGGCCCTGCAGCCCGTGAGCGCTCCCTGGCTGCCCTCTGGCGGCGGCCGGGAGAACCCGTCGCGCCGCGCCCCGCCCCACCGCGCCCCGCCCCGCCCAGATCTGGGACCTGTTGCTGTGGCCCGCAGGAGAGTCCAGGCCCCAGGTCACATGGGGACGACTGCCCCTTTCAGGATGGTCGTCTTTGCCACCGAACGGGTCTCGGGGCTTTTTGTTCCTGGATAACAAATAGCATTGGTTTTCTACTAAGCAGCTTCAAGTCTACAATCCAAATTTAAAGTGTGATTTGTAGAAATAACTCATTCTGGTGACTCCAGGAGGCTAAAAGAAAGGAAAGTGGGGTCTGGAACAATGCCTGGCACTAGCTGGATATATATATCAGACACCTAGCTATAGTCCCAAAGTGAAGTCACCATAATAAACGGAAGCTCTCCTCTGCTTTGTCTTGACTTTACTGATTCAAAACTAATCTGCCATAGTCTCCATTTCCACATTTTTATTTTGCTTTTTTGAGATAAGGTCTCACTTTGTCGTGTAGGCTGGCTTTGAACTCACTTTGTAGCTCAGGCTGGCCTTGAACTCACAGCAAACCTCCTGCCTCAGCCTCCCAAGTGCTAGGATTACAGGCATGTGCTACCATGCTTGCTTCCTACATTTTTTTTTTTTTTTTTTTGATGAAATAATTTCCTGGGGTGATCTGGAAATCAATAGCTGAGTGAAAACTAATTTGTGAGTGCAGGTTTGCTAACTCTTGCAGCAGCCTCCTCGGTGCCAGTCATCATGACTGTGACTTATACTCTCCATCATCCCAAGTGTGATCTTGGGTGAGAGTGAATTTACACACGAATGCTGGCACTTTTTACTTCAGTCACTGTTACTTAATTTAAATTTAAATTGACCATGGGGCCAGCAGGTGCACATTAGACAGTGCACCCTCAGCTGTGATGGCCTTCTGTGACAAGGGGAAGATCATCGGAGTCCTTGGTGAGGATGGATGAGCAGCTGTTGGGAAAGTCCTCTGCCCACTGGAAGCACTCAATGGTCGGGGCTGGGGATCAGCTCAGGGGACCAGCGTTTCCTACTGGGCTAGAGGCCCTGGCTCTTCAGTGGTGGTTAGGAATGTCATTTTCACCACCTTCATCACGTCACGAACTCCCAAATCCCAAGACTATAGGGCCCACCCAGCAACCCACCACCTTGCCTCTAGGAGTTGCTTGCACCAACTGGACAACTCCAGGACAGTACTCACTGGGGGGAAGGAGGTCCCACCCTCTCTTTGGACCAGCTGCTGGCCATGTGAAAAGGTCTTACACCCTGACCAGAGCTTGCCTCCAGATAGCACCTCTCCTGGCAGGAGGCCCTGGCCCTGTGCCGATAATGCAAAATAGATCCTTTTATTCCTGCACTAGTAAAGCTTTCAGTGGACACTTGATGCACCTTTGCTGTGTGCTATAGCTGGACTAGGGACTCCTGTGTGGTTCACTTAACTCTTGTTTTCCACAGGTCTCCTGCCCAGGGCACTGGGCCCCAAGGCTTAACAAAACTGCCTTTACCTGGCTGTGCCCTGGAGGCATCATCCATCTATCAGCTTGCTTGGGAGCCAGTTCCTTTTCTCCTGTCCCATGTGGGATGAGCTGTCCTCCCTCTGGGGCTCCTGCATGCCCACTGCTGAAGTGACACACAATTCCATATGTGTGTCAGCATGTGTACCACAGGCACACCACCCCACACAGCCTTGTGCTCCAAATTCCTGTAGAGAGGCTGACGATTTAAATAAGTTCCATGTATTGTTACCAACTCCTTTTCCCATAGCCCAGAAAAGAGCATCTCTCTGAATCTACTCAAGAAAATTATAAATGGCTTCTTTTTGTTTGTTGGTCCTAGCATACATTTTTTCTTCCTTCAGATGGATTAGAAGTGGGGTTAGGAATAAAGCTCAGTGATAGCCTGTTTCCAGTCTGGAACCTTAAGTTCTGAGGGTCTATTAAGAAATAGAGAGCAAAGCTGGGTGTGGGGGTGCACACCTGTAATCGCAGCATTTGGGAGGCTGAAGCAGGAGGATCAATGTGAGTTTGAGACCAGCCTGGGCTACAAAAGTGAGCTGGAGTCAAATCAGAATGGCATAGTGAGACCCTGTCTCAAAAAGATGAAAGAAAGAAAGAAAGAAAGAAAGAAAGGGGGGGGAAGCGCAAGAGCAAGCTAGGCATTGAAGTGCATGCTTGTAATCCCAGCACTGGGGAGGCTGAGGCAGGAGGACTGCTACAAGTTCAAGGGTAGCCTGGAGGACATAGTTCAACCCAGACTGAACTGCATAGCAAGGCCTTGTCTCGAAATAAAAAGTCAAGGCCGGGTGTGGTGGCTCACGCCTGTAATCTTGGGAGGCTGAGGCAGGAGGATCAGTGTGAGTTCGAGATCAGCCTGGGCTACAAAAGTGAGCTCAAGGCCAGCCTGAACTATATGAGACCCTGCCTCAAAAAAAAAAAAAAAAAAAAAAAAGAAATAAAAAGTCAAGTGCGGGCATTGGTTGGGACAAGAGGATTGTAAAGTGAAGCTTAAGCTTACCCTGGGCAATTTAATGACCTAGTGAGACCCTGTTTTAACAAAATAAATAAAAAATGCTAGAGATGTACCTGAGTGTGAAAGCTGTGGATTCAATCCCTAGCACTGAGAAAAAGAAAATCAGCAGGTAGGGCATCTGTGTGTATAAAATGTCTTTTTTTCTATTGAATCTATAAGACACTGACAAATATAGGTTGGAATCATATATTACTCCTGCAGGCATGTAATCTTGCCAAATGATGACTTTTTGAATATGCATGAATAATGCATCATTATAAAGTTTTATATATTTCCAAGTATCATTGATTTATGTGCTACATAAGCTGTGCCATACATATTTGTGCTTTAGGTTGTAGATGTACTCCTAGTGGGCCCAAATACACACTGGTGGAAATTAGCGCTTATATCTGAAACTCACTTCTCTTTAGATTACTTGGTCTCCTTTTTTGGTTCAATAACCAGAGCTACTTCTGTGTGTTTCATATGATCTACCGCACACCTACCTTATAGCAGTGAAAGAGGAAAATCGACAATCTACCTTTCATATTTTAAAGTTAGAGAAAAGCTGGGCAATGTGATACACTCCTGTAATCCCAGCACCCTGGAGCCTGACACAGGAGGATCATTGCAAGTCCAAGAACCAGAGTGGGCTGCAAAGGGAGCCCAAGGCCAGCCTGAACTGCATAGAAAAACCCTGTCTCAAAAAGACAAAGAAAAGTCAGAGAAAGCCCTGTGACTGTATACTTCTAGCCCTATTGATGCAAGTTTCTTTAGTTGGGGCTCCAGTGGTTTCACTGCAGGGAGACAATGATAGCTAGGTGTTATCTTCTGTGCTGATGAGCTGCCTGCCTTTAATTGCCCATTCACCCAACCAGCAACATTTCTGGAACATCTTTAATGGACGAGCCACTGTGCTGTGCATTAAGGGCACACAGAAGAGGGTGCAGTGCTTATCCCTGGGGACTCGGGCTTGGTAAGTGAGTGATGAAAATAAGCAGACATGTCTTTATAAAAAATGCTATAAAATGCTTCAAAATTGCTAGAGCTTTCATGCCAGGGCCCAGGCAATTCTCAATAACTGGCATGAAGACGCTGCAGTCCACGTAGACCAAAATCATCCACTTTTTTTTTTTAAATGGAGAGCATCCCAAAGGCATGCTTGAGACCTCAGTTTCTATGCTGTGGGAGTAAGCCAGATTGGAAGAGTAACTAAAAAAAAAAAAAAAATCAGGTACCCTTTTTGTCCACTAATGGCATTGGGCCTACACGTCCCTTTTCAGAAGATTGAAGGTGGGGAGCAGGCAGGACAGTGTTACTTTCCTATCACTAGGACAAAATATCCAATACCTGCAGCACCTACCTGGCAAATGCGAGGCCCCTGGGTTTGATTCCTGGTACCAAAACAAACAAACAAAAAACCCTAATGCCTTGCTAGGTGTGGTGATGCATTCTTGTGATCCCAGCACTCCAGAGGCTCAAGCAAGAGGATTGTTACGAGTTTGAGACCAGTCTGGGCTGTCTGTGTTCAGGGCCAGCCTGAACTGCATAGAGAAACTCTATAAAAATTAAAAAAGAAAAAAATTGAGACCCACAACTTCAGGAAAACGAAGTTTATTTTGGCTCACAAGATTTAAGTTCATATTCTATTAGTTCCAAGGTAGGACAGCATGGCCTAGGAGAGTTGTTCATGGCAGAGCAGACAGGAAGTGGAGCATCAAGGGAGGAGCCAGGAAGGGCAGTATACCTTCCGGGTCACACTTACACTGACCCATATCTTCTGACCAGATCTCACCTTTTAACAGCAAGTCAGTTATACCACTCCCATAACCCAATCACCTTCGAAAAGCCACACCTTTGAGGGTACAAAGCTTTAGGGGGTCCACAACATTGTACCCCTGGCCCAAAAAACCAATATACTTCTCTGTATACAAAGCACATTTAGCCCATCTCTAAGAGCTGTCAAAATCTTAATGGTTCTAACATTGTTAAAATGTCTAAAGTCTCCGCTAAACCATAATGCAAAGTCTTACTGGTAAGCCTCTGTTATTTCAAAAATAAACACTGTGAACATACAATGGCACATGTTAGACTTTCTCATTCCAAAAGAGAAATAGAAGGATAAAAACTAATGGGACCAAAGCACAGCAGGGCAACATTAAGTCCTGTAACTCTGTGTCCAGCGCCTATGGCGGGCTGTGGTGAGGTGTAGCTTGAGCTCGCGCAGCCCTGCCTGCCCCTGTGGCACCTCTAGCAGTTGCAGCCCTTGTGGCTTCTCTGTCAGGCTGGGTCTGTGCACTCCTGTGACTTTCCTCAGACATTCCATGCTCTGGATTCTCCAACTTCCTGGGGCCTCCACTGTACTTTTGGCTTCATTGTCACAACTTCATGCACTTGCCTTCTCAGGGTCACTCTGTCTCACCTGGAGGGCCTTCGTCTGAAACCTGGGTGGAAACCTTCCTAAGCCCACAACACTCTTGCATTCTGCATGCCTGTAAAACCAGTGCCACAGGGGTGACACCAAGGTCTACTGCCAGCTCAAGTAATAGCCAGGTGTTATTATGGCTACAGAGGTTCCTGAGTACCTGAATGGCCGAGCTCCGTGAACTTAACCCCCGAAAATAAATTCTCTAGACAGTTCTTTTGGAGCACGTGCCCTGGAGGTCTCTTCTCAAAGCAGTTTTTCAGTTTTGACATTTTGAACCTGTGAAAGATGGAATCTTGCTGGTTTGTCACATGCCCTTAAACCATTTTTCCTCTTGTCCTGGTCCAAAGTACTTAGTTTAGTTTTAATACTAATCTTTGCAGCAACCAAGCTCTTCTCTGTTACATCTTTGTGGTGCTTTCCTTCTGGAAAAACTAAAAACTAGTAAAATAGTCTTTTGCTCTTGATTTTCAGTAAAAACTTGGCTAAAATACCTAACAGTATCCATACCACAGCCCTAAGATTGGGCTGCCTTGAAATTTTCTTTGCCAGGTTAATTAGGGCACCACCCTTAATCTCAGTCTTCAGAAAAGTCTCGGGATTTGAGCAACATATGGAGAAATTTTCTACCAGAGTATAACACACATGACGGGGAGCCCAATTGCCTTTAACCTCCTGAGCCTGATCTTTTCTGCTTATCAGCATTTAAGTCTCCTGAGCTCAACCAGAATCTCTCATCAAACCTGGCCCACAGCATTTTGTAGTTTCTCTAGCGAACATCTCCTAACCTTTCCAAATTCCTCCATGGATTGGTTCCAAAGTTATCTAGAACACGTGACCAGAACACACTTCTTGGCTGTGATGACCCCACTTCTCTACTGCCAAAATTTATCTTAGTTACTTTTCTGATTGCTGTAACAAGACACTCAACACCTAAAGGGAGAAGAGGTTTATTCAGGTCATGTTTCAGGCCACAGTGAGTCAGCTTCAAGCTGGTATAATGTAGCAGAGGACCACGGTGGAGGAAAGTTTTTTCACCCCATGGAAGTGCAGAGGAAAAGACAAGGAAGGAGCTGGGGAGAGAGAGAGAAATACTTCCAGGCCACACACCCAGTGACTCCCTCACCTCAGACCAAATCCTGACACCTAATAGCAAGTCAGTTGCACTGCTCCATAATCCAATCACCTTTCACTATCTCCATGAGGCTTGGGGCACATTTAGATATAGAGCATAATGGATGGATAAGTTGGTATAAACTGACAGAATAACCAAAGAGTCCAGGAGTCTTTGGCTATCCTTAATGGTCCAGCACCACACTGACCAACCCACTCCTGTCCTCAAACACATTACAGGGTATGAAAGCCTGAAACTTTCTCTGTCTTTCCCCTTCCCAAAATGCATCTGACAGGTTACTTTGTAGCAGCAGAGAGACAGGCATCCCAGGACATCCTGGAAAGTTCTCAGTTCCCCATGGGGCAGGTATGGGTGAATTGAGAGACACTGACTGCCAGCTTGAGATGCCAGGAGCCCTCACACAGCTTGAGCTCCTCGTTGCTGGTTTTCTCCCCAGATTGCCTTTTTTTTTGTGGAACCAGGGATTGAACTCAGGTCCTTATGTTTGCCAGGAAAGTGCTTATTCCACTGAGCTATCTCCCCAGCCCACCTCTCTCTTTAAAACAGTCTTTCTTTTTTAAAACAGCTTTAAATTTACAGAAAAACTAAACAGCTAGTATAGAGTTTGTATACACACAGAGAATTTTCCTTGTTGTTAACATGGCATGTTAGAGTAGTACATTGGTTATGACTAATGGATCAATATTGATACGTGACTGCTAACTGGAGTCTAGCATCTTCAGATTTCTTTTTGCCTGCTGCCTTTCTTCTGTTCCAAGATTCCATCTCACATATCACATTACATTTAGTTGTCATGTCTCCTGAGTCTCCTTTTGACTGTGGCAACTTCTCAGACTTCTCTTGTTTTTGATCACCTTGACAGTTTTGACAAGTCATTGTCAAGTGTATTGTAGGATGCCTCTCTCTTGGAAGCTGCCTGGTGTTTTTCTCCTCAGTAGACTGGACCTAGGGGAAGATGACAGATGTAAAAAGCCATGTGTATCACATCAGACCCAAGTACAAGGTACCCACAGGGCTTACTGCTGTTGGCGATGGCCTTGCTCCCTGGGTTCAGGCAGTTTGGTGGTTTCTCTACTACAGGGTTACTGTTGCCTCCCTGCCCATCCTGTTCTCTACAGAATGAAGTCACCCTGCACAGCCTACAATGAAGGGGTGAGAACTTATATCCTCCTGCCTTCGGGGGAGAATCTGCATAAACTATTGGGAGATGTGTATCTTCTCTCTCATTTGTTATTCATTCAGTTGGTGATTTATGTCTGTATGGATTCCCAGATAATTAATTGATGTCTTGAGTTATAATCCAGTTTTTATGATCTCTTAGCTACTTCAAGCTTTACTAGTAGGAACTCTTTCAGTTAGCTCCTGGGGCACCTTGCACTTTTTCCTATCAATGTGTACTCTGGGATTTGGGGGTTTGGAGGTTAATGAGGTTTTTATTTCCTTACCTTCTGCCACTGCAAAAATGCTTGATGTTCATTTTTGTACATTTTATATATTTTCCTGCCCCAATCCTAGCATCAGCTATTTCTCCAAGGAAAGAGTTTGGTTCCTCTGTATCAATGGAATGGAGTGGAATGGAACGGAATGGAACTAATGCTCTTATTGGATACAGGATCTCACTATGCAGTTCAGACTCATAGTGATCCTCCTATTTCAGCCTCTTGACTGCTGAGATTATAGACGTGTGCCAATGCACCTGGTTTTAAGGTCTGCACAGCATATGGTATGAGCCATTGAACTTTGGTCTTTGCACTTGCCAGGCAGGCACTTAGACTGCTGAGCTATCTCCCTAGCCCTTCCTATGCTTCTTTATTTACTTAGCAGTACTGGAGATTGAACCCAGGGCCTTCACATTGTGCTATGCTCGCAACCTTTTTTAAATTTTTATTTTGAGATGGAGTCTTACTAGGTTGTTAAGTTACCTAGACTGTGCTGGAACTTGAGAGCCTTGCCTCAGCTTCCCAGAGTGGTGAGATTACAGGCATGTACTCCCATACCTGATTCCCTCTTTGCTTTTTTACCATAAATAAACTACAGCAGGCCAAGAAAGACTAACCTTCCCTATCCATCACACGTTCTTGTCCTCTTACTCTCTATGGGCCTGGAACTCTGGCTTCAAAGACAGAGTCTGACCTTCAGGCTGTGCCCAGAAGGGGCAGTGTAGAGGTGGTCGCGGTTTTCTGATACACTGCAGGAGCCTCAGAGTGATCTTTAATCCATGGGGAAGGCTTAGGTGACTCAGAGGTGACTGGGCAATAGACATCCATCCAGAGAAGGCTGCTCAAGGTAAGTGAGCCCATGGAAAAATAAATAGCAGTGTGAGGTAGCCCAGCAGGCACAGCACTTATGCCAGAGTTTCTTTGGAAGAGACTGTCACTGCAGATATACTTGGCTATGACAGTTTCTGGTGGCCCATGTGTCTGTTTGAGATAGTGTGTGTTTATACTTTAAACCAGTTTCTCAAATATGGCCGCAAGGTCATTTGTGGTCGGAAGCACCTGAGAGGTTGTCGAGTCTTAGGTCCTGGTATTAAATCATTCCAGGGTGTGACCTGGAATGTACATTTTAACTAGTTCTCTCAGGCATTCTAATGTATACCAAGATTGGCTCTTGCAGAAAACCCTGGAAATCTGTAATTAGGATGTTGTCTAAGAGACCTCTCTCTCTCTCTCTCTCTCTCTCTGATTCTGTGTGTGTGTGTGTGTGTGTGTGTGTGTGTGTGTGTGTGTGTGTGTTCCTTTAGGCATATGCATTTGCTGAGGCCCTGATAGGTCTTTCTCTAGGTCCTGAGAGCCATCCCTCTGAAATGCAGTCACAGGAGGCATAGGGCCCTCTCTTCCAGCCTCTCCTGGGTAGGTCAAGTCTATCTTCAGTAAGACCCAAAGACCCATTAGCAGAACAGATGGCCTAATTACATGGACCCTGACCACTCACTCACTTCAGTCATTTTTCACTTCCCTGACTCTGCTGGAGCTCACCGACTCCCCCACACTCTCCCTTTAAAAGGTCAGGTCACCTCCAAACTGATTGCAATTGAGCACAGTTCCATGCCAAAGACTTTCCTCTGCCACAATTAACACAGAATAAATCAAGCCTTTATTGCCTCTAGTTAGTTAGTCTCCAGCTTTGCTTTGCTTTCACATTTTCCAGGAATGTTCTCCCCAAACTGAGCCCTGGGGCTCCCTCTCTGCCTCAGACCAAAAGCCTGCAGAACCCAGACTCTCAGGAAGCCTACAAAGGCTACTGCTGAGCTGCCAGCTGGCAAGCCTGGATTTAGTCAGATAAAGGCACTGTGCATCCCCCAGATTACCCCTGCACAGGTCAGCGAGGTCTTCCAGAGGTGTCCTATAGGGATGGAAACATAAATCAACAATTGGCAATATAGGAAAAATCTTTCATCTTCAGAGTTCCAAAAATGGCTCAAGATGGGTGATAGGGTAGGCACAACAATTGCATCCTAAAGGAAACTAAAGTCTAAAAAGAAGCCTCAGTTTCCTCTGGACTGCGCCTGGCACAGCAGGAGTTGTGCAAACAGAATTGCAGGAGGGTTGGTCCCAGATTCCTGGATCTCCAATATGAAAAAGTTCAGCGATAATGTCCTAGACAGCAACATGGGAAACAGTCAATGGCATTCATGGAGCAGTCCTATATTCCAGACCCTGCAAGTTACTTTCTGTCACTATCTCATTATGTCCTCAGGAAGCACTTAGGAGTTAGGCACTAGTATTGTCCCCATGTCATAGGTAAGGGAAGCAATCCTGGGGACTGTGAAGGTTACTTACAAGGTCACAGAGCTTCCATGCAGGCAATCTTCATGACTGGATCTTGATTGCTTAGTGCCAGGGTGTTACGGTTTATGTCTAGTTGTCCCCCCAAAGCCTCATGCAATCATGGGGCATGGTTTCTATCGATTGAGACTTGATTCATGATCCCTGAGATTGTGTTTTAGTACTGATGGGATTATCAGTCTGAGTACAGCTGAGACTATGGGTGTGGTCTAGGGTGGATATCCTAAGGCAGAGAGCCTGAATGTAATATAAAGAGAGACAGAAAGACACACTGGTGCTGTTGCTCTGCTTCCGTGAAAGCTGTTGCTCTGCTGCCATGTTTGGTTGGCTGCCTCTGCAACCATTTTGTTGCTGTTCCACTGCCATGAACTGGATGCTCTCTGCCCTGTTCCACTGAGCCTTGGGCCAGCCGAATACTGACTGAAACCTCCACGAACTGTGTGCTAAATAAACCTTTCCTCCTCTTTCCAGGCGTCCTCGTGAGAGTGACACCGTCTTTAAACCCTCCATGGCAATCCCTGACGCACTGCCATGATGCCCAGGGAAGACAGGGCGACCTGGAAATCCAACTACTTCCTTAAGATCATCCAACTTTGGATGATTATCCAAAATGCTTCATTGTGGGAGCAGACAATGTGGGCTCCAAGCAGATGCAGCAGC
>PVJA010025581.1:0-30618 GCA_004027025.1 Myocastor coypus
ACACACACACACACACACACACACACACACACACACACACGCGCGCGCACACACACACACATACGTGGAAGATGATGGCCATCTTTTCCCTCCCTGAGGTTTCACTACATAACAAATAATACCCTTGGTTCAAGATGGCTTTTTGTCCATCAAATTTTTTCTTTTAAGGAGTGATTTATACAGGTCTCCTGTCCTCTGGCCAAGTCATAATACAGCCACCATTTCCCACAGAGCAGAGTGTTCTCCTAGTGGAGACACAGAGGGTGCTCCCTGTTCCCATTAGTCCAACTCCTTTTTTTATTCTTCTTTTCTTTTATTTTTGTTAAACCTCATTTATTTATTTCTGTTATGGCCAGGCTCAGCCTTCCCTGGGGGTGGGGCTGACATAGCATGTGGTGCCAGGGATCGAGCCGCAGTCCCTGTGCTTGCCTAAACTTTCCTAAGCAGGCGCTTCAGACTGCTGAGCCATCTCTCTGCACCCCCTTCTTTCTGACCCAGGTGTCTACTACCCCCAGGGGCTCATGTTCAGAGCTCTCATTGTAGCTTCCTGGGTCACATATAATCCAGGTTCCTTGCAATTACTACACTGGACTGTTGCCTGGGGAGGAAACTGCTAAACTATTTTCCAAAGTTGCACCATTTTAGATTCCTACCGGCAGCTTTTCCAAGTCTCATTGGCCACACAACCTTGCCAACACCTGGGCTGGCTCACCTTTCTGGTGGGCACGCAGTGTATTAGATTGTGAATTTGATCCGCACCTCCCTGGTGAACATGTTTCCACCCGTGTCTCCTCTTAGTTCTTCGCTGCTGTTCCTCCACGTTTTGCTCTGGAACCTCGAGGAGTATCTGCTTGCTTCCATCTTCCCTTGTTGGAGGATCTAGCCATCTCAAACACTTTTGAAGGATGACCTCAGTGTCTTTCTGCAGTTGGAAATGAGCATGTATCTGAACCCTCCTCCCACCTGCCTCCTCCCCCGGGACACATTGTCTTTGCCGAGAACATTGCCAAGTGCAGCCGAGATGGAATTGGTTCCTGTTTACTCCCCAGGAATTACCCGGATCGTTAGAGATATTTGCCTTATCGTCAGCTCAATACTGTTGGCATTAAGAGAGGTGATGTCCTCCCTGTAAACTTGAACTTGAGCTTTAATACTTTGTAGACCAGCTGAGAGAGTTTGGAACATTAAAACAGAAATTTACTAAACTATCTGTGGGTAACAAAAGGAAAATGAGGAGGAGGAGGAGAACAACAATCTAGACTACCAGAACATAGCATATGGCTTTTGAACATAGCTTAAGGAACTCTTATCTTATTTGCAGGTAACATGGGTTTTTAGCTCTTTGTCCTCCATCTTGGATTTTCTGCCTCCTTCTGTAGGAAGATCTCCAAAGTAAAGTGTACTAACTAATCAAGCTTAGAACACATAAAGGCTCATGGACTCTGAGAGTCTCCAGAGCATCCCTGATGTGATGTGATGTGATCCCAGGCAAAAGTGAACATCTTTTAACTGGAGGAAGGGTTTCAGTTCTTGGTGCATCTGTTCATTTTGGTAGCATAACGAAGTACTCCATAGCTTTAGTGACTTTAAAATAATACCACGGCTTAGAATGAATGATTAGCATACATTAAGCCCAACAACAGAACACAAACCAAAAGACTAACTGTTATTTCTCTTGTCTCTGTGCTTTGACTGGCTTATCTTCTTGGTCCAGTTCAGGAGGCCTGGAGGCTCCTCAGCCTGGGGGTTGTGAGGCTGGTGGCCTGGGGGCAGCCTGCAGGCTCCATTCTGCCTACACATCTCACAACCCTTCCTGTGAAGAGGCCTGCTTCTTCTTGGGGCCATCTCAGTTTCCAAAGAGTAGTAGGAATGGCAGGCTCCTTGTACAACCTGTCATACCCCTCATGGGGTCACATCTGTAAGTGTCAGGCCCAACTCAGAGAAGGTAAACAAGGAAAGTTATCATGTCTGTCATTAGAAAGACGTGCCTGCTGGGAGGGAGTGGGGCAGACTCCCCCTCCCCCACCTAGTATACTTCAGTTTGTTTGTTGCCTGGGTAATTGTTCCTATTCCAGTTCTGGGTGCTCCTGTCTCTTAGAAACAGCTGGTCACTGTGATACATGGCTGGTCACCATGATGCGCGTTGTATAAACCAACCCGTTTGATAAGACGGTCTGCCTCTGAACTTCCTGCTTGCTTACCTCATATAAACCTTAGACCACCAGAGATGAAGGTCTGGTATTCTGGGAATGGCATTCTGCGTCCAAATCCTGGGCGTCACTTCAGTGTTTCTGCTGGCTGTAGCTGGAAGGGATAGGAGCAGCGGGTGGGAAGGACCTTCACAGTTTGAGGGCAGTGGCCTCCACTACCCTGGACTTCACCCAGTAGAGGAGAGCAACTGCCACTGGAGCTCACCCCTACACAGTCAGGGCTTTTGTACCTGTGGCTGTGTTTGGCTCCGGGAAACACTGTTCTCAGAGCTTTCTGTTTTGCTCTTTATAAACCAGCTGCCATTCCTTTCCCTATTTCTACCTCGCAAGGATTTTTTTTTAAGGATATTGTTGTTTAGTTGAACCTACTTTTCCTGACTTGAGGCTCTGTGAGTCATCCACAGCACAGTGCCTCCAGGGGCCCATGACTTGGTCCTGGCCAACCTGACAGCTCCTCACCTTGGCCTTAGTCATGGCCCAGGATGGCCCTGGGCCTCTGGCTAGGCCAATAAGACTTCTTACTGGTTGTATGGTTGCTCAGCTTAGCCACCACAGAGCTGGAAGAATGTGGCACCAGGTGTACACAATAGAGGAGAATAGGTGAAAACAGAAAACAAAGTTAAGCAGAGCTAAGGGATGGCAATGACCATGGTGCTTTAGCTGAGGAGCGTACTTGAAACATACGCACACGTAACCCCAAGTCACTTTGAACTGGGTTTCTGTCATTTGTAACCAGAATCCCAACAAACAGCCTTGCCTGATAGAAAGCCAAAGTGGAAAGTCTCCTTTTCCTACTAAATGATGGGCATAGTTGGGTTAGACTTAGCATCTGGTCTACTGCTCTTGGTGACTTTCCTGTCAGGACAGCCTGGCTTTAGGACACAGCCAAATGCCTTATATTCATGAGCTGGTGCCAAACGAGTAGGTCTTAACCTAAAGGTCAAATTGCTGTCAATTATTTTTGTGCATTTAGAAGGCCACACTGCTATCCTTTCTGCCTACTCTGTCCCCACATCTGGTCTTGGAGCATAGTCATTTGGGGTCATTTGGGTTACCCTGGACAAGCTATGAGCTCAGCCTGTTACATCAACTTTCAAATTAAACAGACTGTCCAGTTCTCAGGATACCAAAAGAGCATGGCAGAGCACAGGCCAGCTTTCTTAGGAATCACTTCTTAACTTAATTTGGGCATCATGCAGTAAGGAAAGAATGCCAAGTCAGACTTGATATTAAGAGTCACGCTCTACTGACTTAGCTGGCCGGGCCAGACTTGATATTAAACAGAGACCTGAGGATATAAATAGCTCACATAGAGTGAATCAAGAATTATCATCTCGGGGCTGGGGAGATAGCTCCATGGCACAAGTGCCTGCCTGGCAAATGTGAGGTTGTGAGTTCAAATCCCGGCTCCCTCCCCAAAAAAAGAATTATCATCTGATTACTAGTATGAAAGCAAATAAAGTGAAAAATGAGAAGGAAAAGACCAGATTATGAATTTTTGGAGGTAAATACTGCTTGCAAGCAAAAACAAACAAACAAACAAACAAACAAAAAAACCCATCTGAATAAAATCAAATAGTCTTTGTTACTTTCCTTGCTGCTGAGACAAAATAACTGACACTCAGAGTTAAAGGGGAAAAGATTAATTTAGCTCACAGTTTGGACAAGTTTCAGTCCATAATCTTCTGGCTCCAAGGCAGAGTGGCATATGGAGGAGGGGCAACAGTTCTTGGCCACAGATAACAGAAAAATCAAAAAGAGAAAAGAGACAAGCCTCCTTCTGCCCCTATTGTATCCAATCTACTAGATTGGTGCTACTCAGTATTCAGGTGGTGCTAATCTGCTAATCAAATCAGTGGACTAGATCCAGTAATCAGCCTCCTTTAAGTCTAGCCCATCTATCTATCTTATCTGTCTATCTATCTGTCTGTCTGTCTGTCTGTCTATCTATCTATCTATCATCTATCTATTTATTATATATTATGGCCAGCTCAGCCTGCTCTGGGGGTGGGGCTGGCACAGTATGTGGTATTGGGGATCCAACTGTGGTCCCTGTGGTTGCCTAAGCTTGCCTAAGCAGGTGCTGTAGACCACTGGGCCATCTCGCTGGCCCTTCTAGGACCTTTAATCCTAGCATTGAACCATGAATCAAACCCAACCTCTAGATTTAAGGACCTCAGAAAAAGCCCCATCTAAAAGTGCTTGTGAGATAGCGAGACCCTGTCTCAAAAAGACAAAAATAAATAAATAAATAAATAAATAAATAAATAAAATAAAAAGCTGGTGTGGTGGTGCATGCCTGTAATCCTAGCACTTGGGAGGCTGAGGCAGGAGCATCAGTGCCAGTTCGAGACCAGCCTGGGCTACCAAAGTGAGCTCAAGGCCCACCTGAACTGCATAGCGAGACTCTGTCTCAAAAAGACAAAAATAAATAAATAAATAAATAAATAAATAAATAAAAGTGCTTGTGAGGGGCTGGGGAGATAGCTCCATGGCACAAGCACCTGCCTGGCAAGTGCCAGCTTGTGAGTTCGACCCCCTGTGCTACCAAAAAACCAAAACAAACAAAAAATAAAAGTGCTTGTGACTTTGGGGAAAGGGCATTTAGACACAAACCACAACAAGTACAGTGAAATGCTCAGTAGAGGCTCCTTTAATAAAAAGCTCCTTTAATAAAAACAAGAACTGTTGAATAAAGACTTCTTATGAGATGCCTAACAGGTATAAAATATTTGAGTTAGATAAGAAACCCTGAACAGCACAGGAGGGGTCCATTCAGGGGCTTTCCTGAAACACCATAGTCAGCTGCATTGATGATGAACTTTAAATGAGTGCTTAAGTCATAGAAAAGCCTTTCACAAGAATATATACGGGGAAATTGATGGATCTTTTTGCAAAGATCTTCATAAATCTCATCTTAGACTAAGATGTGTACAAACAACCAAAACTGTAGACAGCATAGGACCACTTGTGGCACATATTCCCTTCCAAGTCTTTGTGACATTAATTAGATTATTTAAAAAGCACAGCAGACACTTCTCAAAATATCTTTACAAATGTACATGGGCTCATAGGTGTATGCATATATGCAGACCTATAAAAATGTATATGGCATATATAGTATGACTTGTAAACCAAGCAAACGTGTGAATGAAAAAACCACACAGACACATGCAGGCTTGGATTCACTGTTTATTACTCTGTATTCAACAAAAAAATATTAGGGTTCCTTTGTAAGTTTTTGGTTTATTGAGTTGGCTTAAGAAACTATCTCATAAGCTCAGTCAACTTCTACTCTTTTATATCTTGGACATTTAAGATGAAGGAGTTATGAATTTTAAGCAGAGGAAATCTTTCAGTGTGGAGACTGGGTCTAGGTGTGTGGAGATGGACTCCCTGGCTTTCTTAAGTCTCTTAAGTTTTTTATGTCTCATCTTCATGAGTGACTCCGGAGGTACAGTGGAGCTCATGACAGAAGAATCTGAGGATTAACTGGGTTGGCATATGTAAGTATCAGCAGGTTAGAGAACATTGCTGGCCAGCCAATCGCTTAGCTATATCCATCTCTTATATTCGAGACTCAAAAGAGCATGTTTTTTTTAATTGAATGTAGAGTGGTTATTTCATACATATGTACTCATACATAGGGTGATTGGAAGTGATAGACTGTTGCTGTGCTGGAAAATCAAAACCAAAGCGTGGCATGAGCTAGGCAAGTCCTCTTCTGCTGCGCCACCGCTCCAGGCCTTCTTTTGCACCTGCCATTTAGTTTATTTACCACCAAATTCAGTATGCATCCGCTGGCGACTCTGATTCCAGGACTCTCCCTCCAAATATATAAAATGAGCACCACTGCACCATTGTACTTCATCATAGATTCAAACTAAAGATAAGTGCGTTAAAGGTCAAAAACTTTCAGGAGGCTACGTGTAAGTATTAGGTCTAATGACACAAACGGAAATTATTTTTAATTATTTTTTGCTTTTTTCCTTTAGTGAGACCTGACTAGAGGTTAAATTTTATTATTAAACCTAATAAAAGGAAAATTGGAACATAATTTTCAAGTTAGAATTTGGACAGAAAGGGGCCAAGGAGATAGCTCTGTGGCACAAGTGCCTGACTGGCAAGTGCAAGATGCTGAGTTCAAACCCCAATCCTGCAAAAAAAAAATTTTCCCAGGTCATCATGTTTAGCTATGGTTTCAAAAGCAAAGATACGCATGCTGTAATCCCAGAACTTGGGAGGCTGAAGCAGGAGGATCAATGTGAGTTCAAGACCAGCCTGGGCTACAAAAGTGAGCTCAAGGCTAGTGTGAACTGCATAGCAAGACTATGTCTCTAAAAGACACACACACACACACACACACACACACACACACACACAAAAGCAAAGATAACTGGGATTTTTAAATGAGTCTTGAAACTTACCTGAAAAGAAAATAGACACTACAAAAAAAGTGTCAAGCAGTATGAGCTAATTTTAGGCAACTTGTTTGGGACATAACCTCCTTGTCCTAATACCTGTATTTTCTATTGTGATTAGCTTAACTTTCTTTCCAATATCCTTTGAAGAAATAGACCAAGGTCAGTTGTCCTCTGGCCAGAAAAGTTAACTGGTGTTCTCAAGTTTGATTACAGGAAACAGGACGAGTCAGCCAATTCCGCAGTGGAAAGAGCAAGCACTCCTTCTTCCCAAGCTCCTTGCCAATTTAACAGACTAAGAGGAAGGAGTTCAGCACGAGAAGATGAGACTTCTTTTCATTCAGTGTCAAAAGCACTATGCCTTAGTGTCTGGAAAGTGAGCCCTCCCATGACATCCTTTTTTTTTTTTTTTTTTTGTCTTTTTGAGACAGGGTCTCGCTATGCAGTTCAGACTGGCCTTGAGAGCTCACTTTTGTAGCCCAGACTGGTCTTGAACTCCCACTGATCCTCCTGCTTCAGCTTCCCAAGTGCTGGGATTTTAGGCATGCGCCACCATGCCCGGCCTCCTTGACAGTGTTCATTTTTTTTTTTTTAATCTAAATTTTATTTTTTTTCTTGCTTCAGAACTTTTGTTTGTTTCTTTTTATGGCCGGCTCAGCCTGCCCTGAGGGTAGGGCTGGCACAGCATGTGGTGCCAGGGATTGAACTGTGGTCCCTGCAGCCGCCTGCAGGTGCTTTAGATCACTGAGCCATCCTGTCGGTCCCCCTTGACATTGTTTAATGGCAGCTTTGGGTGAATTTTGTGGAAGCAATTCACATTTTGGAGAATGCTGCTTACACCAATTAATGCAACTCAAATACCACTCTGGCTGTGGCACTCTTCTGTGAGCCTAAACACTGTTGAGCTAAGAAAGGAAAGAAAGACACTCAGGGAAGAAGAAAGGAAATTAACTGAAAAAAATCCTAATTTGGAAGGAAGATAAAAGATAGATGGAAGAAAAATGCAAATGGCAGAGCCAAATAGTTTTTCCTAATGTTTCCTGAAAATATTTTAGAGCTGAGATTATACATGGGTACCTAAAGTGGAAAGATGAGTAATAAAATATCTCCAATCTTATTGTAATGTTATCTGTTTGAGACAGGGTCTCACTATGCAGCTCAGGCTGGCCTTGAGCTCATTTTTGTAGCCCAGGCTGGTCTTGAACTTGCACTGATCCTCCTGCCTCAGCCTCCCAAGCGCTGGAATTACAGGGGTGTGCCACCACGCCCGGCTTATTGTAGTATTATGGTCTTACATTATTTTTTTTCTCCTTTCTTAGGTAGATAAACAAAAAATTACACTGTAAACTGTCACAAAAGGAAATACAGTGCTGTTACTCACAAGTACAAAGTATGCTCTAAACTACCTTTCCTTCTTCCTCCATCCTGAAGAACTTGAGGGAAGGTCTTTTTCCTGGGAACTGCCTAGGTCCTTGGCACTGGCTTCCCCATTGCTGGTAGCATTAGGTATGTGACTTCTCAATTTCCACATGTGAAGGACAAGTCTACACTGATGCTACCAGGCGGGCTTCAGCAGGTCTGTTCTGGTGGCAGCCTTAAAGCCAGACTATAGCTCTCCTGCAGCAAATTCATCATTAACACTGTAGGTGTTTTTCATTTTCCGAGTATGTACTTGATAACAGATGTGCAGCCTGATTTGCAATGGCTGGTTCCATATACCAAGGGCTGTGATATTGAGCTGGGGTGGAAAGTTCTTGTGAAGGAAATTGGAATTCTGTATGCTTGGTGTTAAGAATACAGTTTGAGCTGTGGTTCAGCATGGTTATTTGCATGAACATGGCCTTGGAGTCATTTATAAGGCAGGGAGGAAAAACAAAGCATATCTTAGAATAATTATTCTGATGCATGCTTAGAGCACTCATTTATGGGCTCATTCACGAACTTTCTGAGCATCTAGACACTAGCACTGTGGGCCAGGCTTTGGGCTCTGGGCCCAGCAACCCTCACGAGAATTTAAATGATTTTCATCACAGAGTAAGCCAAATTTAATTTTTAAGCAAGATTAATGAGAAGAAAATCAGGGTTAATTTTTACTATCTTAATGCACTTCCGCTATACCATAGAAAGGTAGCATAATGGGGCCAAAGGTACAGTGGGCCATGAGCTGGAAACTGTGGCTTAGATTCAGCTCCCACAGAAAAACTGTGTACCTGTGGACAAGTTACTTTGCTCTTTGGGCTTCACATTTCTCTTCCTAAAAACTAGCTGGTTGGGCTTGAGATTCCTAACATCTCTAAAATTCTTTTGTTCTATACACTAACACATTTCACAAAGTTCCCTTTGTGGCCAGAATTAGTCTGGGATGCCCTCGCTCAAGTTTCCCTTTTGCCCCTCTTGAATGTTAAAGCAAATATGAACAAAAAGCAGTAACATTTTCTCTCAACTGCCTTTCAGGCCATCCTTGCAAGATCTAAACCTTAAGGCAATGGTCTGACCACTTGGGCCTGGCAAGCAGCCAGTCAAAGGATGGAAATGGCTACAGGCCACCAAGATTCTTGGCTGGTATATTTTTAATAGACATAGAACATAAGAATAGCATTTTCCACTTGAATTGCTTAATTTGGTGCCATACCATTGGAATATTTGTCACTCGGACAAAGATGATGTGATATAGAACTTATTTAGCTCAGGATGGAGTAACTTACACCAATGAGAAATAGGTTATGGAGTCATCTGTAAGGCATTTGCACCCTTGCTGCTTGTCTGGCAGGAGATAACTTGAGTCATGGCAGCAGTATCCTCCCTCTTTTAGCCTTCTGTAAGTTTTCCCTGAAATACCAGCTCTGCTGAGTTCACTGCTATTGCACAGACTGAAGCAAACTGGTGTAACTCTGGTTGAAGACATATATTTATGAACACTTCCCAGAGAGTTCAATGTGTTGTTAACGTTTTCTAAGGAAGCCTCCACAGCAACTGTTCTCTAATGCAGAGAAAAATACTTACAGTACAGGCATTTTCACCACACTAAGTAGTGAGTCACAAGGGCAACCCAGAAGTTGGAACTTCCAGTCTGTCCCACAGGAGGCCACATTCAGGGGGCGAAATCTCAGTAAGCTGCACTTAGACCTGCGGGTAGAAATTAGTGTTCTCCCACTGAGCCCCTGCTAGGACCTCCTAGGCCAGTGCTTTCGAATACCTGAGGCTACATTGGGCCTGGCTACAGCCTCAGCTCACCATTACAGACGCTGGAGGTTCCAAGAAGAGCTGAGCCCAGGAAGCTTTTCACAGTTCACTGGGCTCCCCTATTTCTTTACAGACATGGCAGGCCCTGATCCACTGAGGGTGATCATAACTTCTTCATAGTCAGCTGAATTGCACCCCAAGTCACTCCTGGAATGAAATGTTGGGTCACAGGTACAAGCAGCACCAGTCTTCTCCCTGGTCTTTTTTTCTTACAGAAGCCACCCTCTTTAGCTTGAGGTCCTACTAGAGTGCTAGATGTGAATGCAGGCACCAAAATCCCAAAACTATGGGTCCCTGCTCCCCAACCCTTTGATTCTAAAGCGCACCTGCCCTTGGAAGAGGTAGTTTCCTACCTCCTGCTGAGGCAGGAGGATGCGAGCAGGAACGCGGTGCTCCCTCGAGTGCTGGAAAGAGGCTGCCTCGCGTGTCCCCGCCACGGAGGGTGGGGTCCCAGGGCAGGACGCAGCGTGCTGGGGCCGCACGCCTGTGCGCGCCCACAGTCACGCATCCCGTCCCGCAATGCGCCCTGCCGGTCACGCCTTGTCGCCCCCAGCAGCTGCCGGCGGCGAGGGATGGACGCGGGGTGGGGGGGTGGGCGCGTCACCCACGAGAGCCGCCGGCGGGGGTGGCGGGCGTGACAAAGACCTGGGAAGCCCCGCCCCCAGGAGGGGAGGACAGCAGCTGCGCGCCCCGCCCCGGCCGCCAGGCCCCGCCCCGCCGGGCCCCGCCCCCACTGCACACGGCCTGGCTGCCCGCGGCGCCGGCTGAGGAGGACGCGGGCGAGCGGAGGACGCGGCGGAGGCCGGGGACTTGAGCGGTTGCAGCGCCGCGGAGGGTCCTGGGGCTTCCGGGGTCCTCAGACGTCCGGGCCCCGCCCCCAGCCTCTGACTCGGCCCCGGCCCACGGCCCCACGCGGACATGGTGTAGCAGCCGCCACCGCGCCGGACGCCGCCCCCCCGAGCCGTGGCCACGAAGCCGGGCCCGCCGCCGGCGCCATGAGGTGAGCAGGGCCGGGGCCGGGGCGCGGGGACCCCTTTGTCGGTGGGGCCCCTTTTGTCTGCGGGGTCCGCAGCCCGGGACCCCGCCCTGCTGCGCCCCGCCAGGCCCGACCCAGCTGCTCGGGCCGGGTCCGCGAACTGCGGCAGGGTCGCGATCCCGTGGGACGTGAAGCTGCGGCCCGCGGGCGGGCGGGGCCCGGGGGTCGTGTGGAAGGAGGTCTCGAGAGGAGGGGGCTCGGGCCTGCGCGCCCTACCGCGGAGGTGCAGTGCGGCAGCCCCCGCCCGCCCGCCCGCGGTCCCCTGGTCCCTGCAGCGGCGCCGTCGCCGCCCGAGCCTGGAGCACCGAGTCGCGAGCCGGGCGGCGGTGGGTTTCTTTGTGCCAAGCGGGCGGCCCCGGTGCGTGGCGTGCGGGGCCGGCCCGGCTCGCTGCGGCTGTGCAGGGCTGCCTGAGCAGCACCAGCCATTCTGCGCTATCATCCTTCGGCCTGCCCGCGAGGCGACCATCGCGAATGAAGCACGTTAGCCCACCTCTTCCCCGGAGTGATAGAATTACCGTGCTTTTGGGTTTGACTCTCCTTTGTGTTAAAGATTAATGGCTAGCCGCTGCTAAGACCTTTATAATGTAATACAACGAGATCTGAGTGGTAGAATTCACAGATTGCTTGATTTGGCAAGAAGACGTCATGTCGTTAGACTTCTTTCTGAACTTAAGTCGTTTCCATTTAAACTATTTTCATTTTTATCAGAATTAAATATTCCCCTTTTTTTCTTCCGGTCTTTTGTAATACAGTTGGATTTTAATTTAAGCTTGCTAAGACTTTGAAATGTTTTATTATCATAGTCCGAATTACTGGATTTTATGATGTCCGTACAGTTTTTCGAAACGCAAAGGGACGGCTTTTCTAAGGCAATTTCACTCAAGTTACTTCTAAATGTAGTGTATCAGTTTAGAAAGTAATTATGGCATACAAACCAGCAACTATCATTAACGTGTAAAATATGACTTGAAAAACTTAAAGTTACATTTTTGTTCCTATTTTTAAAATCAAGATAACACTGTCCTTGAAAACGGCGCTAATATACATGTTGCTTCATGTAATTTATCTTTGATTTTTGCTTCAGAGATATTACAGGGGTCTTGTGGATAAGACTCTTACAAGACTTTGACAAAACTTAACATTGAGAAATATACAGCAGTGAAGGAAGATTATTACAAAACAAAAACAATCATGAAGCTGTCTGCCTCATCTTGTGAGCCAAAAACTTGCAAAAAGACATTACAAGTTTTGGTTTGCAGTAAAGTCACTATCATATATGGGTGTCAGCTTGTCTCAGGTAAATTTTGTGTCTTCACTTTAAAAGTTTCTTTTCTAGTGAAATGTAAGTTCTGTTTTTAAAGTTCTTCTCGTGCAGTATTCCTTATTAAGTATATCGAACAAGGAATCAGTTTTTCTCATAGCATAAACATAGACAAAACATGGTGCCCAGTTCTGAAAAGTTTAAGTGGTCTACAGTAAATCTTTGTGGGCTCATTTTGAGTAATGTCAGAACAAAAAAGAGGATCACCCTTTTCACTTTAAGACATTAAATTATTTGGTAGTGGTTTGTACAATTCTGGTGTGCATATGCTTAGATCCATTTGGAAATATGAGATAAGGTAAAATTTGGGCTGTTTTTCTTGCTGAGAAAGGACTTTTAATATGTGTTTAGTCTTTGTTATGCTTTCAAGTACTATAGGACATAACTGTCTGCCTTGAACGTCTTTTTGAGTTGTATGAAGGATAGTTCTGATATTTCAGAGGCTATCCAGAAATAGGAATGCTTGGGAGAGATTTCCAATTAAATTGGTCAGAATATTAAAAAAGAGAACATAATGAATATGTTGCAGTGTAAGCATTTGTGATAACCTTTCAGATGACTTAAACTTTAGAAACAGTATGCTCATTGAGATTCAAAGCAGTTATATACAGAATGGAACTGAATAAAACTTTATATTCCTGATATAGTCAGGCAGCATTTCTGTTTTGTTTAAAGATGAGTATTTAGTGTTGGGATTAAAAAAAATCTTGGTGCTTCCAGTATCCCATCAGTTTTTGGTTCCCTGTTGTTTTTTGTTTAGGTTATGTTTCATGGATATAAGATGGCTTACGATTGAGGTGTGTGTATGTGTATAAAATATAGTGTGTGCCTTTGAAGTGATTGTATTTTAAAAAGTTAGTTGGCTAAGATTTTATTTTATTTTTTTTTTACAGAGTAATGAGTTTGCATGATTGAAAATAAGTTGTTATGGTTTATGTCTAGTTGTCCCCCCAAAACCTTATGCAATCATGGGGCGGGACTTCTACAGTTTGAAACTTGACTCATGAGTCATTGGGATTATGTGTTTTAGTACTGATGAGATTATCGGTCTACATACTGCTGAGAATTATAGGTGTGTCGTGAGGTGAATAAGCTAAGGCAGAAAGCTTGATGCAGTTTAAAGAGAGACAGAGAGGCAGACTGGGCCGTTGCTCTCTGCTCCCTTGGTTATTCCGTTGCTTCCATCACCATTGTTGCTGTTCTGCCACCTTGAACTATGGCTCTCTGCCATGTGCCACTCAGCCTTGGGCCAGCCGAATATGGACTGAAACCTCCAGTAACTGTGAACTAAATAAACCTTTCCTTCCTTCATTTTGAGTGTTGGGTATTTGTCCCAGCAACAAGTAGAAAAGTAACTAAGATAAGTTGTCTGTACTCTGGCTAGGAAGAGCTAAGATTGAGGATTGACATTCCTGTATCTATATTAAACAGCCCAGGCTTCCACTAATTCTTATGTAAAAAGATGTAATGAAGATGTAAGGATTTAGCAAAGCCACACTAGCTGGATGACCTTGAGGTGAGCAAGTCACTGCACTGGCTTTTTTTTTTTTTTTTTGGTATTGGGGCTCGAACGCAGGGCCTTGCACATATCAGGCAGTTGCTTATGCTGCTAAGCTCTCTCCCCAGCTCATATTGACTTCCATTTTAAAGTACAGTAAAAACAGAGGCTGATGCGGTAGTAGAAGGTGCTTCTAAGGCTTAATGTGATTATGCTGTGCCTCTTGTTTGAGGCCTGCTTCTTTAAAAATTTTTTTTAGAAAGTTTTTTGGGGGCCCAGCGGGATGGCTCAGTGGTCTAAAGCGCCTGCTTAGGAAAGCTTAGGCGGCTGCAGGGACCGTGGTTTGGTTCCTGGCACCACATGCTGTGCCAGCCCTGCCCTCAGGGCGGGCTGAGCCGACCATAAAAATGAGTGAATAAACAACAAAGGTTCTGAAACAACAACAACAAAAAGAGAAAGTTTTTGGTTTTTTGAAACAGGATCTTGCTATGTAGTTCAATTTAGCCTTAAATTTACTATATAGCCTAAGATGGCCTTCAATGGGCAGAAATTTTCCTGCCTCAGCCTCCCTAGTGCTGGGGTAACAGACATAATGCCACTACATACTGCATGAGGCTTGCTTCTGTTCTAGAATAGTTGTGTAAAATATTTAGATGATTGGGCCAGCGAGCTGGCTCAGTGGTCTAAAGCGCCTGCCTAGGAAAGTTCAGGCAAGCACTGGGACTGCTGCTCGATTCCTGGCACCACGTGCTGCGCCACCCCACCCCAGGGCGGGCTGAGCTGGTCATAACACAAATAAATAAATGAGGTTTAAGAAAAATAAAATTTAAAAAAATATTTGGATGGTTTACTTACCCAGATCTTTGCTTCATGGATGTTGAGATTACATTTTGTTTCCTTATTAGAAATGTACTGGGTTCCCTGTATAAGAACTTGATGGGAAAGGGTAATGTTTCAGTGAATTTTAAGACAATTTGATTGGGATGTGGGTTCCAGAGAGGCGCTGGAGAGCAGTTCCTAAAGTGCTGTCACTTCTATCTGTGATCTAGTCCCCCAATATTTTATAAGTGAGGAAACAGTTCTTTTAAGTTTCCTTGAGTGTATGTGTTTATGGTTTTTAAAATACTAATAATGTTACTTATTGATGGTAATAATAAATTTAATATATGTTTTAGAATGTGGACTAGTCAAGGGCCAGCAGTTCCAGGTTATATTCACTGACTTATAATTTAAACAAATTGATTAAATGGCAATAATCCTATTATTTCATAGGATTATTCTGTCAGGTGCCAAGTGAAATGTCCATGAAAGGATGCAAATAGTATTTTCTCTGTTCCCATGGGTCTTCATTTGTACTTGTAGCTGTTGGATATGTTACTTTTCCACAGAGAATTAATTATTTTAGGAACAAGAGCCAAATCTTTAACTTTTTGAATGTCACTATTACATTGTAGATATTTATTCAGTGAATAAATATTGAAAGGAAGTGTGGATAAGTAGGGGAATTTTACTGAACTTTATAAAACAACAAGGGTTTGGATATTTTGTTAGCTCTGTTAGGGTACACAGAATAACTGGGTGGACACCATTTGGCTAGTTTTGAAGATATTATATACAGGATTGAGATTTTGTTATGTGGATACAAAATGGGTGATTGTGTAATTTATAAGATATTCCTAGTTTATATCATGAGTATGAGAAAGATTTAGAAGAATTTGGTCAATTTTTGAAGAGTTATTGGGTAGTGAAAGGGTACTTAAACTCTCCCTGTGCCAAATTAAAGCTTTTTTCTTCTCTCCTTTCTTTGAGTGGAGGTAAAAGTTAGAACTGAGCTGAGGCTGTACTTCCAGTGGATGCTACTCCAAATAAGGGTTTTGAATTATTCTGGACTAAAGAACAAGAGCTTTCCTTTCTTATAACATGTCTAAGCCCTGTGCCTTCCCGTGCCCTAGCTGCCCCCCACCCTCATTCTGTATGTGCTTGTGCAGTCTGTATTTTTCTGCTCTTTTATTTATACTGTTTATAATCACCGGATCAGTTTGACTTATACCTTAAGTTTCTTAAGGACAACGTCTGCTTTGTTATTTTCTTTGGGTGCTGGGTTTGAACCTAGGATCTGACTTGTGCAACGCTTGTGCTCTGTGGTTTTTTGCTTTTTTTTTTTTCTTCAGACATGAAGCTCATGCTGGTCTTGGACTCATTACGGTTTTGAGCTGTCTTCCTGCTTCACCTCCAAGTGAGCACTGAGATTATAGACCTATACCATCATACCCCATAGGGCTGCATTTTTATGTTCATGCTACCAATAAATTTCTTGCTAAATGCTGGTGTCCTTATAAGTATTTGATGTAGTGATATTCTGTTCTAGATCCCATTTACTAACAGTAACAGTTACTACTGTTGGAATGTCTATAATGTTCTAGAACTGCACTAGATATTGTAGGATGTAATATAGTATTTGACAGGTAATAAATGTAGTAAAAGTAATGAAACAAGATCCAGCATTCTGACTACAGAAGCTCACGTAGAATATCTTTCTTGCTTTTCTTTTCTTTTTCTTTTGGCCAGCTCAGCCTACCCTGTGGATGGGGCTGACACAGTTGAACCACAGTCCCTGTGGTTGCCTGAGCTTTCCTAGGTAGGCACTTTAGATTGGTGAACCATCTTACTGGCCCGGAATCTTTCTTTCTTTGTATTTAGTACAGGGTCTACAGAGTCTCACTACACAGATTGTATTCTGGATTCTTCTGTTTTCAGCCTCCCAAGTGTTGGAATGATAGGCACACACCACCACACCCAGTCTCAGTTTCATTCCTGGGTGGGGCTGGCTCTTTTTTTTTTTTTGGCTTTTTGAGACAGGGTCTCACTATGCAGCTCAGGCTGGCCTTGAGCTCACTTCTGTAGCCCAGGCTGGTCTTGAACTCGCACCGATCCTCCTGTCTCAGCCTCCCAAGTGTTGGGATTACAGGCGTGCACCACCATTCCCGGCTTGGGGCTGGCTCATTTTCTATGAACCCTGGTCCCTTTGTCTGCTTAAGCAGGCACTTTAATCCTCTGAACTGTCTGGCTGGCCCTAGAATGTTTCTTATTCATTGACAAAGCTCAGAAGTGGCCAGAGAGTCAGACTCAAGTTTGTCTGATTTGAGTACTTTGTAGAAATACCATTTTCTTGATTTCATCCTTAAATTCTGAAATAAGTGAATAATCATTATGTTCTTTTAAGTCTCTTTGGTCAAGAACATGTGTGTGTGTGTGTGTGTGCGTGTTTATGTTTGGTTTGGTTTTTGAGACAGGGTCTCATTATGTAGTATAGGCTAGCCTTGGCCTTGCCTGTGTAGCCCAGGCTGGCCTAGAACTCACAGTGATTCTATCTTAGCCTCCTGAGTCCTGGGATTACAGGCATGTGTCACCACTCTGCCAAGAACTCAAATATATTTGAGTATGTATCTCTTAGTTTCGTGTATTTCCACACACTTAATGTTGGCCTTGCTTTGATTCTTTTCAGTGCTTCAAATACCAATAAATGTCTAGTTTGTGATATGGAGAATGCATATTTGCTTAGGCTGGTGCTGTGCCAAGTCTACAATTGGTCAGTTGTCTTAAAACAATAAGGATTTTATTTTCTCATGGCTGCCAAATGGGAGAAATAGATCCAGTGGCCAGCACAACTGGATTGGTAAGGCTCTACCTGGTTGCAGAAGACTACTGTCTCTGTGTATTCACATGATGAGGTGGAAGAAAGGGGCTGGAAGGTTTGCTAGAGAATTCCTCTGCTTTCCTAATGCCACTTGTCTTATTAGATTAGGGTCCACCTGTATAAACTAAACTCCTGAAAATGTAAGTCTAAGTAGGTCATATTGTGACTTACGACATCTGCAGGTAAATGTTGAGAGGACACAATTCAGTATAAAAGAAAATACTGCATTCTTTTGGTCTGTGTATATTACTTTCATGGAAGAAGGTGAGCCGTATAATACTTAAGCAAATAAGTTCTGATTTATGTTATTCTGGATGTAGAAATTATTCACTAAAAAGACAGATGGGGCAGAGATATACAAGTGATTTATGTTTTCTAGAAATACTTTTACATCAGAAGCTTCTATTTTATACTGATGCTATTGACTTAACATTCAACGTTCTCAGAGAATGCTGGTGTGAAGCAGTGTGTCTGCTTTTAGGAATTGCAGGGCAGCTGAAACTGGGTTGAAATCAGACTTTGAAGTCAACTATGGGTTTAGCTTCTGATTTTAACACATACAAATTGACATGTTTAGATATGTTACAAGCTTTTGCAATTTGAGTAACTTCTTCAAAATGGAAATAAATTCTCACTTATAAAGTTGCTGGGAACACTGGCCAGGTAGCTTAGTGGACTAAAGCGCCTGCTTAAGTTAGTGCAGGGACCGGGGCTCCATTCCTGTGCTGTGCTGGCCCTGCCCCAGGGGATGTGCTGAGACGAAAGGCCAGCACTTGGGAAGCAGAAAGACAGGAGGATCACAACGAGTCTGATCTGTGTAGTGAGACCCTGTGGACCCTGTACCAAATATATTAACAGCAACAAAAAAAGTTGCTGGGAAGATTAAATACTGTAAAAGCCATGGCATAACACCTAGCACACAAAAGGGACTTGATAAAAATAAATCCCCTACTTCTATGAAAATCTTGACACCTCAGGTTTATGTTAACAATGTGGAAAGCCACATAAGATGGCTCAGCTGCTTTAGAAGAGTTTAGAAGTTCCTCAAAAAGTTTGAATATACAATAAGTTCCACTAATAAGAAAAGTGAAAACATGCCCATCTAAAAGCTTGTACACAAATGTCCATAGGAATGTTATTTATAAGAGACAAAAAGTGGGAACACCCTAAATGTCCCTCGGTGGATAATGAAAATATGGTATATCCATGTGATGAACTACTATTTGGCATCAAATGCATGGATGAGAACAATAAGGAAAGGGAATCTGTATCTAAAAAGCCACATATTGAGATGTTTTCATTTGGATGAGATATTTAGAGTAGGCGGCCCTGTAGTAACTGAAGGAACATGAATAGTGCCCAAGGTGAGGAAGGAATGAATATAACTGCTATTTAAGAAGTGGCTTGTTATCCTGGGTGATGAAAATGGTCTGGAATTAGACAGTGATGATGGTCGAACAATCTTGTGTGTGTATTAGAAGTTGTTAGACTTTAAACTTTAAAATGGTGAATTTTTTTTCAAGTAAAATGGTGGTTTATGGTGTGATGTGAATTATATTTCAGCCCTCCCTGTCCCACTCCCATTTAGGTCTTTGGATTATTATTTTTCTTTGCTTGTTGAAATGGATAATAGCAGAAGAGATCTTATTTGCTATTACATTGTTTATGATATTGTTATCTTCCTGCTCCAGGTCAATATCAACATTTTTATTTTCTGAGGAACAGAGATGAGACATACAACCATTGGGCTTTTCTCTGTAGGGAATCAGGAGGTGGGAATGCTGTAGTGGAAATCTAGAGAGTGTTGTCTTTTTTTGAAACTGGAGGAAATTTTAGAGTTCTGTGTTCATGCTAAATCACTCAGCAGCCATATCTGTTAGCCTTGCTGTGTATAAATATCAATAAAGTTTCCAGTAAATGTGATAGAGCAGATTTATCAGACTCTTAAGACAACAATTCATGTGGGTAATGATCTTATTGAGTCTTGTTACAACAGTCTCAAATATGCTGTGTTGACATTTTATTTTATTTATTTATTTATTTATTTTGTCTTTTTGAGACAGGGTCTCGCTATGCAGTTGAGGCTGGTCCTGAGCTCACTTTTGTAGCCCAGGCTGGTCTCGAACTTGCACCGATCCTCCTGCCTCAGCCTCCCGAGTGCTGGGATTACAGGCGTGAGCCACCACGCCCAGCCTGTGTTGACATTTTATTTTATTTTTATTTATTTATTTTTTTGGGACCAGGGTTCGAACTCATGACCTTGCACTTGCCCAGCAGGCACTTGTGCCTCAGAGCTATCTCCCCAGCCCCTGTGTTGACATTTTAAAATGAGTTGAATACCAGTGGTAAAACCATTAGCACTTCTGGTCTAGGTAACATCTGATAATGTGAATTAAAAATGAGTACCCAGGGTCAGAAAGATAGCTCAGCGGTCTAAAGCACCTTGTAAGGAATGCTTAGGCAACCACAGGAACCTTGGTTTGATCCCTGGCACCACATGCTGTGTCAGCCCCACCCCGAGGGCAGGCTGAACCAGCCATAACATAAATAGATATAAAACATTAATCAAGCTGGGTGTGGTGGCACACACCTGTAATCCCGGCACTTGGGAGGCTGAAACAGGAGGATCAGTGTGAGTTTGAGACCAGCCTGGGCTACAAAAGTGAAGTCTTGGGGCTGGCGAGATGGTTAAGTGGTCTAAAGCGTCTGCTTAGGCAAGCTTAGACAACCATAGGGACCATGGTTCGATCCCCAGCACCACATACTGTGCCAGCCCCATCCCCAGGACAGGCTGAGCTGGCCGTTAAGAAAAAAAAAGACTACCCTTTAATGTGCTTTGGAAATCCTGTCTTTAGTATTGTGTTGTATTTGTCAGGGAGAACAATCTAAAGAATCTTAGATTATACGTAAAATAAAATGAATAACTCTTTAGGTCACATCTTAGAGAAGTTCAAATTGCATATTCTGCGGGTCAATGAAGATATATTTCTGTGCAGGTCTTAAAATTGACTGTCTACTTTGTCTTGGAATCCTGAGATGTCTCTCTTTTCCCCCAGATTCTCATCTCATATTTGACTGGTATTATAAGCAAAATTGTGACTTTTTTTTTGGTAACCTCTGTAGTTTTTTTTTTTTTTTTGAAATATTTTATTGACAAATAAATGTTCATTTTTTAAAATTACTTTTTCTCTTCATTATAAAGTCTAATTTTGCACAGCTTTTAGACTATGAGGGTATAGAAGATGTTACATCCAGACTACATGAAATTTTAACATTCTAATGTGTAGTTTTCTAGGCATTTTATAAAATGTGTGCAGTTGTTAAGTATAGTTTGTGTGAGTTAGGTGAAGATGCACTGTTTAAAAATGGAATTGTGTTTTTCTAGGGGGGAGAGGTTGAGATAGAGTCTTGCTATATCCTTGTGCCTCCGCGTTGAGTGTTGGAATTATAAGCATGTGCCAGCACAGCCAGCAGAATTATATACTGTGTTATTTTGTATATAATGTTAACTGACACATTTGCACTTAATTCTCATCACTGTATACAGATCTGTGCAGTTTTAATGACTGCATGGTATTCTTATTGCTTTGGATGGATGATTTTACTACTTACCTAAACACTGTGTGATCAATTGTTAGATTTTTTTTTTACCTTTTTATTTTTATTTATTTATTATTTTTTAAAGAATATTTTATTTTATTTATTATTTTTCTTTTTCTTTTTTCAGAACCTTTGTTTATTTACTCATTTTTATGGTCGGCTCAGCCCGCCCCAAGGGCAGGGCTGGCGCAGGATGTGGTGCCGGGGATTGAACCGCAGTCCCTGAAGCCGCCCAAGCTTCCCCAAGCAGGCGCGTTAGACCACTGAGCCATCCCGCCGGGCCCCCTACCTTTTTAAATTTTTATTTTTTTGGTAGTACTGGCTTCAGGCGTGTTAGGAAAGTGTCCTAACATTGAGTTTGTTTCCTTTCTTTTCTTTTCTTTCTTATTTTGTCTTTTTGAGACAGGGACTCACTATGCAGTTCAGGCTGGCCTTGAGCTCACTTTTGTAGCCCAGGCTGATCTCGAACTTGCACCGATCCTCCTGCCTCAGCCTCCCAAGTGCTGGGATTACAGGGATTACAGCGTGTGCCTCCACGCCTGGCTATTTATTTATTTATTTTTTTTACGGGACCAGGGCTCCAACTCATGATCTTTTACTTGCCAGGCTGGCAATTGTGCCATGGAGCTATCTCCCCAGCTCCTTGTTTTTGTTATTATAAAATCATTGCTGGGCCAGGGAAATAGCTCAGTAGAATAAGCACTTGGCCTGGCAAGCACAAGGGCCTGAGTTTAATCCCTGGTCCTAAAGAAACAAAACATTGCTGTGTACTGGTCATAAATCAGTCATTTTGGTGACTTAATAAGAAAAAAGAAAAGAAAAGAAAGGGAAAGAAAAGAAAAGAAAAGAAAAGTGCAGCTCAGTGCAAATGCCAAGAGTTTAGCTCTCTTGCTCTCCAGCAAAAGTAAAAAACCAAAACATTACTTTGAACACCTTTGGGTTTATATCTGATTATATTTTAGAATAAAGTTCTTGAAATAAAATCAAAATGTATTATTCCTTTCCTTTCACTTTTCGGTATTCAGTTGGTGTCTTTCAGGTCATCTTCTGTTTTATTTGTGTCTGTGTCATTGCCTCTGAAGTCCAGGCCACTATAAATTTAACTTTCATTTGAATCGGCAGTACTTCCTCATTTCTGTTCTTGTCCTCATTCTCCCATGCATCACAGAGGATAATCTCAAAGTGAAAACCAGATTTTGTTATTTCCCTCCTAAAATGTTCAGCATCTTATTCTTAGAATAAAACCCACATTAATCACCAAGTTATTAAACTCCTGTGTGATTTGACCCTATATTTATAGTTTTCAGCACACTGCTCTCAGACTGTGGAATAAATATTTGAGATAACAATAAATAAAACTACCAAACTAAATGGACTTAGGAGTTTTTGATACACATTATTAAACTAGCATAGTGTGAGAGTTCTACTTTCTTCATATTCTGACCAACTCAGGATTATCAGCCTTTTCACTTTTTGCCAATCTTTTTTTTTTTTTGTCTTTTTGAGACAGGGTCTCACTATGCAGTTCAGGCTGGCCTTGAGCTCACTTTTGTAGCCCAGGCTGGTCTCGAACTCTCACCGATCCTCCTGCCTCAGCCTCCCGAGTGCTGGGATTACAGGCATGCACCACCACGCCCGGCCGCCAATCTTTTTTTTTTTAATTTTATTTATTTTTTTCTTGTTTCAGAACCTTTGTTTGTTTATTCACTCATTTTTATGGCCAGCTCAGCCCGCCCCGAGGGCAGGGCTGGCGCAGCATGTGGTGCCGGGGATCGAACTGCAGTCCCTGAAGCTGCCCAAGCTTTACCAAGCAGGCGCTTTAGACCTCATCCCACCGGGCCCCTTTTCGCCAATCTTGATAGGAAAAGGTGCTAAACTCATTGTTTTAACCTGTTTTTTTCTTTGTTTTGTTTTGTTTTGTTTTGGCTGTTTATTTATGTGCTGTTTTCCCAATGGGATGTTTCCTTTTAATGTAGTGATTTATAATATTTTATCCAAAAGTTATTCGTGCCTACCCCGTTTTTGGTGTTTTGAGACAAGGTTTCCTTATGTAGCTGAGACTGGCCTCAAACTCACAGCAGTCCATCTGCCTGAGCCTCCTGAGTGCTGGGATTACAGGTGTGCGCCACCACACTGGCCACGATATTAACCTTTTGTAGTATATACATACTGTATCAGTTATGTACTACTATTTAATAAACCAGCTCCAAACCTGGTAAGTGGGTATAGGTTGGCTGGACAGTGCTTCTGTCCTTACCTGGACTCATGTGTTTTCTTTGACTTGCCTGTGCCTGTCTCTCCCTCCCTCAGCTGCCTTGGGAAGAACACATCCACCAGTATGTAAGAACACTGGCCCCCACACCCACACCTAGCAAGTCAGGCAAGGGAGCAGACTACACAAGACATAGAGTGATCAACTAGGGGCAGTGATTTAAAATCTACATGTATCTTTTTTTCTCTCTCTCTTTTTGAGACAGGGTCTTACTATGAAGCTCAGGCTGGCCTTGTGCTCACTTTTGCAGCCCAGGCTGGTCTTGAACTCACACCGATCCTCCTGCCTCAGCCTCCCAAATGCTAGGATTACAGGCATGTGCCACCACGCCTGGCTAGTAAATCAGTTTTTAGTTAAATAGGTTTGACATTGTATCTGTAAAAAGTTGGTAAACGTTTTAAAATTAGATGCATAATTTGTTATGTGTAAAAATTATATATTTTCTGTTCCAATTTTTGCCTTAATTTTATTTAAGTGTATAAATGTATTTATTTATTTTATATATTTGGTACAGGGTCTTATTATGCAGCCTAGACTCACAATCGTGCTCCTATTTTCAGCCTCTCCAGTGCTGAGATTACAGGGGTGCGCCACCATGTCCAGTCTTGATGGCTCAGCGTGCCCCAGGACAGGGCTTGTTTATCATGTGGTACCAGGGATTGAAAGCTAGTCCCTAAGTATATTTTTATTTAAGTCATAAGTCTTATATTACAGAATTTTTAAAAAATTCTTTTAATAAGAAATAGAGTTCGATCGGTAGCGGGAGCGGAGAGGGAACCCCAGAGAGCCCTGAGCAGCCCCACCACCGCCGCCGGCCTAGTTACCATCACACTCCGGGAGGAGCCGCAGCTGCTGCTGCCGGCCCCAGTCACCATCACCGCAACCCTGAGCAGTGAGGCCGAGACCCAGCAGCCCCCCCCCCCCCCCCCCCCCCCCCCCCCCCCCCCCCCCCCCCCCCCCCCCCCCCCCCCCCCGCCGCCCCCACCCTCAGCGCTGCTGACACCAAGCCCGGCACCACGGGCAGCGGCGCAGGGAGCAGCGGCCTGGGCGGCCTCACATCGGCGGCGCCTGCCGGCGGGGACAAAAAACTCATCGCAAAAATAGTTTTGGGAGGGGCCCGGCGGAATGGCTCAGCGGTCTAAAGCGCCTGCTTGGGGAAGCTTGGGCAGCTTCAGGGACCGCGGTTCGATCCCCTGCACCACATGCTGCGCCAGCCCTGCCCTCGGGATGGGCTAAGCCAGCCATAAAAATGAGTGAATAGACAAGCAAAGGTTCTGAAACAAGAATAAATAAATAAATAAATAAATAATTAAAAAAAAAAAAAAAAGTTCTTGGGAACAGTAAAATGGTTCAATGTAAGAAACGGATATGGCTTCATCAACAGGAATAAAGAAGAATAAGCCCCGGAAGTACCTTCGCAGTGTAGGAGATGGAGAGACTGTGGAGTTTGATGTTGATGGAGGAGAAAAGGGTGCGGAGGCAGCAAATGTTCCAGGCCCTGGTGGAGTTCCAGTTCAAGGCAGTAAATACGCAGCAGACCGTAACCATTATAGACGCTAGCCACGTCGTAGGGGTCCTCCACGCAATTACCAGCAGAATTACCAGAATAGTGAGAGTGGGGAAAAGAATGAGGGATTGGAGAGCGCTCCTGAAGGCCAGGCCCAACAACGCCGGCCCTACCGCAGGCCAAGGTTCCCACCTTACTACATGCGGAGACCCTATGGGCGTCGACCTCAGCGTTCCAACCCTCCTGTGCAAGGAGAAGTGATGGAGGGTGCTGACAACCAGGGTGCAGGTGAACAAGGTAGACAAGTGAGGCAGAATATGGATCGAGGTTATAGACCACGGTTCTGCAGGGGCCCTCCTCGCCAAAGACAGCCTAGAGAGGATGGCAATGAAGAAGATAAGGAAAATCAAGGAGATGAGACCCAAGGTCAGCAGCCCCCTCAACGTCGCAACTTCAATTACCGACGCAGACGCCCAGAAAACCCTAAACCACAAGATGGCAAAGAGACAAAAGCAGCCGATCCGCCAGCTGAGAATTCGTCCGCTCCCGAGGCTGAGCAGGGCGGGGCTGAGTAAATGCCGGCTTAACATCTCTACCATCATCCGGTTTAGTCACGCAGCAAGAAAGAAACGAATAGGAAATTCCAGCAATAAGAAATGAACAAAAGATTGGAACTGAAGACCTTAAGTGCTTGCTTTTTGCCCGTTGACCAGATAACTAGAACTATCTGCATTATCTATGCAGCATGGGGTTTTTATTATTTTTACCTAAAGACGTCTCTTTTTGGTAATGACAAACGTGTTTTTTTTTTTAAAAAAAAGCCTGGTTTTTCTCAATACACCTTTAAAGGTTTTTAAATTGTTTCATATCTGGTCAAGTTGAGATTTTTAAGAACTTCATTTTTAATTTGTAATGAAAGTTTACAACTTGATTTTTTTCAAAAAAGTCAACAAACTGCAAGCACCTGTTAATAAAGTTCTTAAATATATAAAAAAAGAAATAATAATGTAACATTTTCAAAAACATGTTAGTAGGGTGCATTCCCAATAATAAAATGCATATTGTTGTCCTCTTACTAGTTACACAGAGCACAGTATGTAGACATAATTTTTCTAATCATTGTTGGTACAAAAAAAGAGAAAGTAGTTATATATATAATCCAATATTCCATAGTCGTAGTGGGTTATTGGCAGAATTGGCAATGTCAGAAGCTGTTGATTTAAGCCTTTTACTGCTCAGCATACTGATCTAGCTTTACGTTTTAGGCCTCTTGGTTAAACTTTTCTGCTGGGTGGTTAAGGGCAAGTTAAAACAAGACCTATATAACAAAACATGTAACTTTTGAATCTCCCAAGGTCAGTCAGATTCCCTCAGGATTTACCCTGAAACCATGTACGCTTCTGTAGATCTTTTGTTTGTGTCAGTCATCTAGATGAGTCGTGGCCATTGCTTGACCAGATTGCTCTCTGTGAAAGCCCAAGAGAATGTTTTCTCTCTAGGTGACTCCTTAGGCACACTATAGATTGTCAGTCCCTTTCCTCTGTGGTCCCATAATCTCCTTGAACAGAAGATTTGGGAGACCACTGAGTTATAGGACATTACAGCACAGGTTCTCTTATGTCACGAGTCCTCACTGACCTTGAAAGGCTAGGGCCAAAATATTGGCAATCCTTGTAGCCCTTCTTTTTCTCTAATTTTTGGTCTATAAACTTATATTCTTAATCTTCCAGAAGAGAAGCTTTGTGATGCTATTACTCTATAACATAGGTACTTGAGCTTAACATTACTGTCTTTCTGAATATCAAACATCTTACACTTAACTTGGAACCAGTATTTTCCATCAATCGTTGATATTCTAATAAATCCCTATACAATGTGATAAAATCAGTTACACATTTTTATACAGGCACTTAGAAATCTATGTATATACAAAATTGTAGCCAGTCAATCCTACGCATTTTTCCTAGTCTCTTACTGACGTTTAGTACCCTTTTTTGTTTCCTTATAAACCAATTATTTATTTGAGAGAGAGTATAGCAGTAATTGAAATTATATTAGAAGCAGCACAAATCTAAAAGACAAGAATGACAGGCACTCCAAGCATAATTGTAGTGTTACTCATTGCTATCCTCATTGTGAAGAACATTTTGGTGGCTCTTAGGACCTTTACCTAATTCATCCTGTGTGTATAAGTGCATGGCTTTGCTTCTGCCATGCTTGTCTTTCTGTTTGCAGTTACTTCGTTGTTTAAAGCTTAAGTCCTTGGTTTCCATTTAGCTATGTTACGCCTTTCCCTTTTTATTTTTTATTTTTATTTTTTTTTATTTTTGGTCTTTTTGAGACAGGGTCTCGCTATGCAGTTGAGGCTGGCCTTGAGCTCACTTTTGTAGCTCAGGCTGGTCTCGAACTCACACCAATCCTCCTGCCTCAGCCTCCCAAGTGCTGGGATTACAGGCGTGAGCCACCACGCCCGGCTCCCTTTTTATTTCTTTGGAGTTCTTACACTAGGGATACTCTACGATGTTTACACATGTGGGCCTGATGTATTTCACTTACAAATACATGTTCAAGATATATCCACTTATGTGCTCGCTTCGGCAGCACATATACTAAGATATATCCACTTATACATGAAGTTTTCTAGTTTCTCATGCTGATATAAAAATACCACATCTTTTTCAATCATTCTTCAGATGATGGGCATTTCAGTTGTTTCCAAGATTTGGCTATCACAAATTGTGCTGCTATGAACATAGGTGCACAGATATCACTGTGATATGATGTTTTCAGTTCTTCTGGGAAACAATTCTGATTTGCTTTGATACTTGACCAAATTATAGTGTTGGCATTTCCATTTCCATTTCCTTACTGTCTTAAAGAATATATTTTATACTTGTTGCCTTAAAACATTTACATATGAACACATTTAATAGTCCTCCAATAGCTAATAGGTAGGAAGGAACTATTGTTACCCGTTTTAGGGGTAGATTAGGAAACTGAGGCAGAGAGTGTTAAGTGACTTGTTAGGATACCCAGTTGGTAAACAGTAGAACTAGGTTCTCATCTCATGCTGGTTCTGGAACCGATGATTTTTAACTAACAAGCTCTTGAGTCTTTGTAATTGTTAACTTCTATGAACTGTAGTACATGTTGATGTTTGAATGAATTATTTTTTCCTTGTGATTTTGTATATAAGGGATATTTATTTATTTATTTATTTATTTTTGCAAGATGGGATTTGAAGTCACGACCTTGAACTTGCCAGGGAGGCACTTTTGCCACAGAGCTATCTCCCCAGCTCCAGAGATCTTTATTTTCTGGAAATGAGTTCATCTAGAAGACAGTATTTAAAAGATAATGCAAACACTTCCTGATTTAGTGACCACGTTCCATTCTTTGACTGGGTCATTCAGTGAGTTGGTCACTAGATGAATTGTGTTATAGTATGTACATTACAATATTCAGGAGAAAATGGTGAAAGGAGACTCGAGCTTGGTGCCTTTGCTTCTTTTTGTGTAACTTCCATTGTGATGTACTGTAATGTGTAACAGTATAGTCAGCAAAAATTATAGTACTGTATAAACTAGGTGTATTGTAAAAATAGGATGTTGAGGCTCAATAACAAGATGGACAGAACTGTAAAATAAAATTAAAAAGTGTAAAAGAAATAGATGTAGACAGCTTGCCTTAATTGTGAGTCCAAACAGTTTAGTTTGTCTGATTTGTAAGTCCAAGTGTTTGTTAAACAGGTAGGTCATTTATGAAGAATATTGGTAGTGCATAGTAATGGTAGGAAGAAAAATTTATGGCCAGCTCAGCCTGCCCTGGGGATGGGGGCCGGTGCAGCATGCAGTGCTGGGGATCGAACTGTGGTCTTGCTGTTGCCTAAGCTTTACTAAGCAGGCGCTTTAGACTGCTGAACCATCTTGCTAGTCCTTTTTAGTTACTTTTACCAAAATATTGAAAGGTTCATTAATTTTCATAAGGACTTTAGTTTTGTTTTTTCAGATTATTTGATCTAGTAATTTCATTTGTTGGTATTTTTCTTTTTCATTTGTTTTTTCTTGTTATTAACTAGGTGTATCAGTTAAAATATTTTGAGCTGCATGCAATAAATTCATCCTACTTAAAAATTCCTTTTTTGGTACTGAGGGTTGAATTTAGGACCTTGTGCTTACCAGGCAGGTGCTAACGCCTCTTGAGCTATCTATCTGGCCCCTCATAAAAGCTTCTTAAGCCAGTTATTTTATGTAATTGAGAGTTTGGAAGCAGAGTTAGCTCTACACATCACTCTCAGTAGCTCACTGATGTCTTTGAGGGCCTAGGTCTCCAGGTTACACACTCAGATTTGCATCTCAGGTTGCACTCAGATGTAGTAATTTTTGGAGGAATTGATCTGTTTCTTATGTGTTCCCATTTATTTATTTATTTATTTATTTGTTTGTTTGTTTGTTTATTTATTTAGTGGGACCAGGGTTTGAACTCACGACCTTGCACTTGCCCAGCAGGCACTTGTGCCTCGGAGCTATCTCCCCAGCCCCTGTGTTCCCAAAAACACTTTACCATTTACATAAAGCTGTATGCATGAATCATAAGTGAACATATAGGTTAAAAAATATATACATGCAGCTGTCAACTTGGATGGATATAGAACATATCACACCAATAAGTTCTCTTAGGCCTTTGCACAGTCAGTATCTTAAAGCTTTTTTTTTTTTTTTTTTTTACCCCAGTGGCTTTGCCATTGTTGGGAACAGTGGTGACTATAAGGAACTACATCTATGGAAGGTATATACTTTCACTCTATATTGTTTGCATTGTGTGGTTTGCATTTGAAATGCCTATGTATCACTTGAGAGATTGGGCAGGAGGGGAGATGGAGTATACTTAGGTTGGAGTTTGTGAATACTGATTTGGAAGATATGTTTGATGGTGCTCATTTTATAAATGATAAGTAAAGAAGACAAAAGTGGGTATTTTTAAATGATACTACTGGGCTGATGATATAGCTCAGCAGACTAAGCACCTGCTTTGGCATGTGTGGGACCAGGCTTTGATCCCCCATCCTACGTGCCATACAGACCCTGCATCCAGGGCACACTGAGCCTGTGAACGAGTCCTGGCATGGTGGCTTTGCATGCTTTTAATCCCAGCACTGGGGAGGTTAAAAACAGGAGAATCACTAGGATTCTAGGCTATATAGTGAGACCCTGTACCAAATACATAAACGAAAAAAAAAGCTTTTAAATAATACTGTTAAGGTTATTTGATTTCTGGAAACTTCTGGAAACCTGACAGAACTTCCATGTAAAAATCCTAGAATTTATGTGGCACTTTTACAAACATATTGTTGGTTTTTCTATTGTATTGATCTATTACTCCCATTCCTGAACATGGTGCTCAGTAGCTTTCTTTTCAAGGCAGTCTTTTAGTTTTGTAGCTTTGAGGCTGCAAAGGGTAGAGTCCTGTTGCTTCTCATGGTGCCCTACAGTACATATTTTTCATTGTTACTTCTCAGCAATAAAATTCCCCTCTGCTCTATCTCTGTCGTCCACAGCTTTACTAGAACTTCCTTTCTGGCCAAATCACAGTGGTTTTTTTTTTTTTTTTTTTTTTCAATTTTTTTTTATTGTTTAAATTTAACAATGGTTATATTACATATTTTCATCATCAGATCAGTTTAGATTAATACATATAGGTATATAAGATTGATCAAACAATTAAACATTAACCTTTCTAAATCCACATTACTTTTTTTTTTTCTTTTCCCCTTTCTTTTCTTTGAAAGTTGACATATTGCATATTGTCCTCAC
>PVJA010025582.1:0-12500 GCA_004027025.1 Myocastor coypus
AGGGTATTTATATAATAAGAAAACATATAGTGATCATCACTGTAATGTCCGCGCTATAGTGTAGACACTGATTTTATGTAAGTGTTGTTCCCTCTGCTGTGTGGGGAATCAATTGGTCCAGCTGTCCAACAAAGTCATGATTTTCTGTTAATTTTTTAATATTTTTAGTCATCTGTTCCATCTTCATGAAAACAGCACAGGAAACCAGTGAAGAGCAAGCTACAGATCGCTGTATAAAGCTCAAGCTGGCTGCTACTTCTCAGCCACACTGCTTATACTTCCCAGTCTTAGTTTTTTCATCTACAAAATGGGCTATAATAACCTACTTTCCTCCCAGAACAGTGGGAGAATGGAGCGAGAGAAGATGTGTGAAGTGCTAGAGACAGAATTTGACATTGCTAACATAAGCTCTCCTCCATCTTTTTTTTTTTTTTTTTGTGGGACCAGGGTTTGAACTCACGACCTTGCACTTGCCCAGCAGGCACTTGTGCCTCGGAGCTATCTCCCCAGCCCCTCCTCCATCTTTTTTTTATAAAAGAAGTGGGAGCTCAGTAAATACTGTTTAAATGCAATAATCACGGCTCACTGCTTATAGGGTAACAGTGAAGTATACCCACCTGGAGACACTCTAAACTTCTCTCTGTTCACTGCCAATCCTCCAAGGTAAATGTGTGCCACTCCTGCCTTCATTTTGAAATATATTTTTTCTGGAAATAGAATTGTCAGTTGACTGTGTTTTTTCAATAATTTAAAGATGTTAAAAAATGAGGTTATAGCTCCGACGTCTTTGCTGTTTTGCTTTGAAACAGGCTTTTACTATGTAGTTCAGGTTGGCCTTGTACTTACTGTGTAGCCTAATTGAATTGGAATTTACAGTAGTCCCCGTGCCTTGATCTCCTGAGTTCTACAATCACAGGCATGAACCACCATGCCCAGATCTCATTTGGAAATTGCATTTTTAGCACACCTGAGTTCCTAAGTTCAATATGTTTGTGTTTAGATGCAATCCCCCAGATGGCCATGAGGCCATAGGTGGGACTTTTTTAGAGGTGGCTGGATCTAGAGTGTGTGACTGATTCCCGGTTCAATGCTAAAATTAAGGAGGCTAGGATTAAGGGTGGCTGATTACAGAAGATTTTTTGGGTTCAGTGATTGGCTTGACACCACCATCACCCCAGTAGCCTAGATAGAATATTAAAGGGGGAAGAAGGAAGCTGCAAAGTTGGCTGTTGATTCCTTTGCTTGCTCTGTGGCCTGCTGCTCACTATGAACTGCTTCTCCTCTACCCTGTGCCACCCTGCCTTAGTGCCAGCTGATTCTGGACTGAAACCTCCACAAACTGTGAGCTAAATAAACCTTTCCTCCTTTAACGCTGAGTGTAGGGTATTTTGTCTCAGAAATGAGACAAGTAACTAAGACAAATACAAACACTAACAAAAAATTTGTTGGAAAAACTGTTGTCTCATTGCTTTCATAGTGATATTGTTTCTGATTAGCAGTCTGCTGTCCAGGGTTGGGAGATAGCTCAGCAGTCTAAGTGTCTACCTGGCAAGAACAAGGACTGGGGCTTGACTCCCAGTACCCCCAGGTGTGCTGTGCCAGCCCTTAAATCAGCATAGTGATTCACCCCTATAATCCCAGCACTGGGGAGGTTGAGACAAGACGGTCACTATGAGTCTAAGATGCATAGCAAGACCCTATACCAAAGAAAGAAAGACTAAAAAAGAATAAAAAGTCTGATGTCCAACTTGTCTTCATTCCTCTGTATGTCATTTGTCATTTCCTGACTTGCTTGACTTGTTTGTACTCTCTCTCTCTCTCTCTCTCTCTCTCTCTCTCTCTCTCTCTCCCTCTGTCTCACCAGGTATTGAACCCAGGCTCTTGTGCTTGTAAGGCAAGTGCTTATTCTACAGAGCTATCTCCCTAGCCCCTACATTATCACTTTATGCCTAGCTTAAAGCATTTTGATGTGACGTGTGGTTACATGGTCTATGTTATGTGTTCCATCTTTGAGTTTCATTTAATTTCTTGGATTCATAGTTTTCATCCGTTAGGACTTTGTGCATACTATTGCTTCTTCACATTTTTTGTTTATTTTTCACCCCAGTTTTCTAATTCCAGCAGTCTGTTTGCCACTGGCCATCTTCAGTGAACAGGACAGGCCATACAGAGGAGATTCTGCATTTTCACCTCCTGCAGGTGTCTGAGAACAGCCTCTGTGTGCAGTATGAGGAGAAGATGCAGCCCTGCATCAACCTCATTGACTCACTGAGGGCCCTGGGCGTGGAGCAAGACCTGGCCCTTCCCGCCATCGCTGTCATCGGGGACCAGAGTTCGGGCAAGAGCTCCGTGCTGGAGGCTCTGTCAGGAGTCGCCCTCCCCAGGGGCAGTGGTGAGTCTGGGTCCTCTTCAGTCAGGCTGGGCTGCCTAGCTTGGGGGAGGGCTAGGACAAGCCAGAGGCCAACCTCCCACAGCTCTGGCTCTGCACCTGCAAGATCAAGGATTGTAGACAGGCAGCCCCTCACAGGCCTGAACCTGGCCTTTCCACTGGGCTGGATCCTGGTGTCTCTGCCACTTCTCACAGGGCACCTGACACAGTGTTAGAGACTCCACCATTGTTACCCCTGCTTCCTCCTTTAACATGAGGCCTCCCTCAAAGCCCTATTTCCCACACAGGCACCTTGGGGGAAGGGCTTCTCACACACATTCAGGCAGTGGCTGTGCAGTAAGTAGCATCATCTAATGGAATGCATCTCTGTGGCTCTGGGGAACCTGTGGTGTGGGCAGGTCTGAATTAGAGGCAGGGCTCAGCAGTGCTGTGTACCTGTGGTGGCCCTCCTGCAGCCTTCCCTGGGGAGCTATGGATTGGCACTGTGCACAGTGATGCTCTGTGAGGTCCAAGGCCATGCAGGCAAGTGAAGGCTCAAGGGAGGAGGTCAGAGCCCGGCTGAGAGTCAGAGCTCAGGACAGAGATGTGAGAGACATGTGCATTTAGGAAAGGTTAACAGTAGGGGTCACAAGACCACACTGTGGAGAGTGGCGAGAGGAATGTGTGTGCAGGACCTGAAGCACCAGAGCAGGCGCTACTGGTGTTCCCACTGCATTTGTCCCCTGACCTGACTGTGAGACAGTGGGAGGAAGCAGGAAGTCTGACTTGAATGGTGGCTGTTACCCCTGAGGAGGAAAGTCTCTTGGGTGCGTGTTGAAAACACAGAGCCCTACGATCGCCCAGCATGAGGTCTCAGTGCAGCTGGGGAATCCCGAGAGGTCTGTGTTTCCACCTCCATTCCAGCACCGTTCGAGTATCAGCACTCATGCTCACAGATCACACGATGAAGCTCTGAGAGCTGAGAAGACCGATGTGGGTGTGGTTGCCAAGCATTGTCACCAGGTGCCCGCTGGTGCTAAAACTGAAGACGCTGAGTCAGGAACAGGAGTGGAGAGGCCAGCTCAGCTACATGGGCATTGAGGAGGACATCCTGGACGATTCCAAGGTGGAAAAGGCAGCAGCCAAAGGTCAGTGCCCCGTGTGTCACTGTCTGCAGGATAGCTGCTCTGGCCATGCAGTGTGGCCTGTGACAGTCCCCACTCTGTCCTTCCTGGGCCCATCCTCAGCCCTCAGGTCTTCACACAGGCCCCCAGCCTGTGTCCCATGTAAGTAGGAGCCCTAAGCAGCAAAGGAAACTACGCCCAATAGCAGCATCTGGAAGCTCCACCCTACTCATTCTGTGAGGTCCTGATGAGCCCTGTCCACACCCAGCTGGAAGGTCTGGCTCTCTGCAGAGGGGACAGGGCAGGGCAAGAAAGCGGTGGACTATGTCCCCAGGGATGAGAGGAAACCTCAAGATGGATCTAGTGGACACAGTGGTGGCAATGAAATGACAGGGTATTTCCTCAGTCACACAACCAGTGCCAGGCTCAGAGAGCATAGCTGAGTTGGGAGCTGGGTCAGTGATCACATCTGCTTCTGTCTTTCTGTCTGCCATGAGCGTGGCCTCTATCCCTGGCCACTCGTGGTGTAGCCAGCAAGGCCACAGTCTGCTGGCTGGGCAGTGATAAAGCACCTTCTGCCACCTTCTGGACATTGCAGGTAACATTTTCACATGTGCTGGCCTGAGCCTGCTGTCTGGTCTTGGCTTCCCCACACAGGCCACTGCTGTTACCTTGTTGTCTCTTATCTTCTGAGTTCTGGATTTGAGCCTTTGTTTCAAACAATGAAGAAGCATATAAGAGCAAAGAGTAGTACCAAACAGTTAGGTGAAACACTTCTATCCTACATGCATCATTCCCCAGGCAGCCTCAGGACCTGCACCTCTTACAGAGATATCCAAAGCCAGGGTTTCTCCTGCCTGAGCTGCCCTTTCCTTGGGCCACTGGCAGCTCCAGACTGGGGGCTCCCCTGTGTATCCACTTCTTCCCATCTCCTCCCTGTGACTGTCACTTCAGCATAGAAGGGGGGCGGGGGAAGCCTGGGCTCCACTGGGCCCTGCTCCCAGCTGGAGTCCCTGTGGACAGCGTTAGAAGGCCTCTCTGGGGACAATGCTGGCCACAGCTTGGAAGGTGCTGGACATGCTCTGAGGAGCCAGTGTGCTCTGATCTCAGGAGGTAGACTCTGCCCAAAAGGAGCTACTGTCCAGGAGCCTGGGAGTAGGAGTGTTTTCTGGACCTCCTCAGGACAAGACAGCCCTGCTCTACAACCCACAGGATTGCCCTTTTCCTCCATTCCAGCCCAGAATGTGATCACAGGGAACTGGCTGGGCATCAAGGACGAGCCCATCAGTCTGGAGATCAGTTCCCGCAGTGTCCCAGATCTCACTCTCGTCGATCTTCCTGGGATCACCAGGGTGCCTGTAGACGATCAGCCTGCTGACATAGGCTGCCAGGTGAGAGACTTCAGATGCCCTTCAGACCTGGCCTAGGGTGTAGGCGGTGGTGCCTGAGGGTGGCTGTGAGTTCAGGGCTGTATCACAGAGGGAAGTGTGCAGGTGTGGTGACCTTGAAGAGGCCGGTCCTCAACAGCCCTGCCACATTTCATGGTGCAAATTAGGCAAACAGGTACACCTGGAAACAGACTTCCCATTCCCTCTATTTTATTCAGCAGCTCAGTTCTGGCTGCAGTTCTGGCCTGTGGCACCTCCACATGGGTGTGTGAGGAGAGCGTGAGACTGCTGTGGAGAAGACTCGCCAATGGGTGAATCTCATTGCGTGGGTACAATTTCAGGGAAGGAGCAGGCAGCGCACCTGGCACCATGTGGCCCATTGTGGCCATGATCTGCGGCTTTAGGGAAAAGAAGTTAAGTGGCTCAAGCCTCAAAGTTGTCCCCGACCCCTTAGCTCCTATGGTGGCTGTAGATGAGTTAGTTTGTCATTTCTCTGGCTTGGCAGGTGCCACCAGGGTAGCCTTTATGAGGTGACTTCTCTGACTTTATTTCCCAGGATATCCCTGGAGTCCAGCAATAAACGAAGTAAATTCAAGGTTGGGGTAGTGTGACTTCTCCCTCCTATCTCAAGAAGCCTGTGCTGTCACTTGTCATAGATCGAGCAGATCATTATGAAGTATATTAAAAATGAAGAGACCATCAACTTGGTGGCGGTCCCCAGTAAAGTGGACATTGCCACCATGGAGGCTCTGAGCATGGCACAGATGGTGGACCCCAAGGGAGACAGGACCATAGGTGAGAAGCAGGGGTTCACGTTGGTCATGGGGTGACTATGGGAAGAGCTCTGAATCCAGGTCAGGCTCTGCATGCATAGAGGGTGGGGATCTGCACGCCACAGAGGAGCAGCCAAGCTGCCTCAGCACCAGAAGGAGGAGATACCTCCATGCTCCTTCTTGTCCACTGTTTGCCTGGATCCCTTGGATCCCTCAGCCGTACTGCATGGAGTACTCAGGGCCGGGGGGGGGGGCAGGACCAAGGCAGGAGGCACGTTGGATACATTGGGAATCCAGGCAGGAGGGAGCAAGGTGGACGACATCCACAGGAGTGTAGGGGTGGACAGTGGGCCCCCAGCCACAGGTGAAGGAAGCCGGGAGAGTCCAAGGTGCAGGCTGTGCCACTCCTCTCATGGCCACCCAGCAGGGCTCTCTGTGGGGGCTCAGGCTTGCCCCTGGATGCTGTGGGGGATCCCCTCTGCCCTCCAGCTCAGTGGGATGAAGCCACCCTGGCCCTCCATCTGAAGACTGTGTTTGTCTCCTGATCTCAAGCTCTGCCACAGGAATCCTGGCAAAGCCTGATCTAGTGGACAGAGGCACCAAAGAGAAAGTGGTGGACATGGTGCACAACCTGGTGTGCGCCCTGAAGAAGAGCTACATCATCATCAAGTGCCTTGGCCAGCAGGACACCGAGGAGCACCTGAGCCTGCCGAGGCTCTGCAGAGGGAGCACACCTTCTTTGAGGACCACCCGCACTTCAGGTACGCTGCACTTTGCTCCCAAATCCAGGGCTACAGAGGCCCTGCAGCACTGTGGCCCTTAGCGGGTCATCAGCACCAGCCCCCTCTGCTGGGTTGCGTCATTCAGCGTCTCATCCTCAAGCCCCCACCACACTGCATCTCACAGGGGAACTTGCTCCTCCCCACAGCTGGAAAACTCCAGCTTGTGTGTACCCTCCTTGAAAGCACAGCTCAAAAGTGGGTTTGACCCCTGAAGGGCATGCAGAGGTGGAGCAGACAAGGCTTCAGTTCTCCCAGAAGGCTGCAGGAAGGCAGCCTTAGAATGACATGTGTGTGTGTGTGTGTCTGCGCATGTGTGTGCACTGAGACTTGTAGTGATTCTCCTGTCAGCCTCCCCAGCACTGGGATAACAGATGTGTACCACCACACCTGGTTTTGGGGCTGAATGACATGCCTGGGGTTCTGGGCCAGCATGGCATGCAGTATCTATATTGAATTCAGGTCCTTGCGCTTGTCAGGCAGGCACTTAAACAGTTGCGCTATCACCCCAGTCCTTTTGCACCTTTGAATGGTTCTAATTCACCCTCAAAACATGAGGAGAATGTGAATTACCAAAGCAGCAGATTGCTCCTCCTGTACTCAACCTGCTGTCCTGATAAAAGGCATAGACAGCTGGATATACACTCCTGACTCTAGTAACCTATTCCTTTTGTGGGTCCTTTGTGCCTGCCTCTTTTACTGCTTTGTTTTGGAAAGAATTTCTTGAAAGTGGAACAGCTGAGCTTTGAAATCTTTAAAATGCATTAGTAGTAGGGCATGTACTCATAAGTACTGAGGAGGCCTAGGCAGGAGGATAGCTGTGAATTTTAGGTCGGTTTGGGCTTCACAGTGAGACTCTGCCTCCAACACAACCAAAACTAAACTAAACTAAACTAAACTAAAGCTTCACCCAAAATAAAAATCCAAACCAATAACAAAACAGGCATTCTCATATGTTGGAGTGTCTTCTAGCTATAAATCTGGCTGTATTTAAAGGTATAGTCATACTCCCATTTGTGGAAAGTTCAGCTGGAGAGACGGTTAGCTGTGACTAGAAGAGGGGTGGGGCCTCAGTGCATGGCGGATCCCTGCCAAGTCCAGCATGTGTTGGTTCAGCACTTGGATCTTCCTGGCACAGGAGCACAAGGACTTCTCCCAGACTTCTGTGAATCAGATTGACAGTTCAGGGTTAGAAGTGAGAATTCTTTTCTCTTGCATCATTTTCACTTGCTAACCCGAACTGTGTGCCTGCTGTAAATCTGGCTCTGCAGTAAGGGCTTCATGAAACTGCTGTTGTAACTGCATGACAAGGATACCACCCTGATTTGACAGGAGAAACTGAGGCTGGAGTTGCTTGTATGCTTGCATGAGGTCACACACCCTGGACATGCCCAAACTGGAGGGAAGATGTACACGTGTCCCTCCCCAAAGCAAGGACAGTCACCCCAATGAGCCTCGGTCTTCAGTCACTTGGTGCTCACTCTGGGCAGAGGGCAATGGGCAGTGGGCAGTGGGGAGGCCAAGACTCACCCAGGGGCCTCCTCAGGCCCAGCTCTGTCCTTTGGCTCCATGTTGCCTTGAACGTGCATGTCTTTGGAGGACTGTGGCATGTCTCCAGAGATGTGTCTTCCTAGCAGATCCATCAGAGAGTACCCTCTCCTTATCTCCCAATTCATTGTGGTGCTTGCTGGGACCCCAGCTCTAGCCCAGGCACAGAGGGAATGAAACACTGCTAACCCACTGCGCTCTAGACATTGCTGGGTAGTGTTAGATCCAAAGTTTCAGAGTGAAAAAAAAAATTAGAAAATTAAAAAAATACATATCTAGCCCTGATCTGTCAATCTGATACATAAGACGTAAGACTGCCATCTACCTTCTCCAGCTTGGCTGCGCCTGGGCACACCCTGCTCACCCTCATTTCAGGAAGCATGAGGAATTCACTTAACAGCTTAATACTTAACTGTCAGCTTCACTGGACACTTGCCACCAGCTCCTTATGGCATCTTTCACTCTAAGAAAAGTTCCTTTCACCTCTCACTTGGGGAATGTTTACAGAGGTGAGGTACATCTGAATCCTAAGACATTTTCAGTGTTGTAGCAGGGCAGGTTTTTCTTTTCTAAGTTACCATTGACTGTAGTCATCAGAAGAACAGAAATTACCTAGGGAAGAAAATAAATCTTATGTAAAATATATCCCACTCAGAGACTTACTTCGTCTCATATTTAGCAGAATCATTCCCAGTATCGCAAAAAAAAAAATTTTTTTTGCCCTGGCTCAGCCCACCCTGGGAGTAGGACTGGTGCTCGTGCCTCCAGAGATTGAACTGTTGTCCCTGAGTTTACCTAAACTTGCCTAAGCAGGCACTTTAGACTGTTGAGCTATTTCCAGATGCAATCTTTTCTTTATAATATTTTTTGCCCTGCACTTGGTCAAATCCATGGATATAGATGGCAAACTGTATTTAGACCTTTTAAAAGCCATAAGACATGAGTGCGATTTTTTACAGAATTTTATTTCTAGCTGAGAAATACAGGCTCAGAAGAGTTAAGTACCTGTTGTAGGCACACACAACTAGGAAGCTATAGAACTAGAGTTCGTGCTTTGTCTTGAACTTCCACACCAGGTTTCTGCATTTCCAGTAGTTTCACTGCCTGTCCAAGGAACTGAGGGTACTGAATTGGTAGGTGACACTCTCCCTGCCATACAGTGAATCAGAGCCTGTGTGGTGAGGCTGAGTGGGCTGTGGCTCTCAGACGCTGGCTCTTCTGTTGCATAATGGGTGGAAATAAGAGAAGCAGCAGCTGGGTTTAAAGAACATCTACCTGCAGATGCTGTTATCTCTTTCTATCATTAAACCAGTTGTTAATTGCCATCATGTTTGATTTAGACGAATTTTCTGGCTCTGGGTGAACTCACAATAAATAGCACTGCCAAGAAATCTACAGACTGTGTATTCTGGAGTCCTTCATTATCAAAAATTTAATTATCTCAAGTGCCAGAGACTACAGGTACATCTTTATATGTTTTTTAATCCAAAAATAAAATCAATAGTAATAGTTGATCATAAGCTAAAAGCAAAATCAAAAATATATTTTAAACAAAGTGTCTATAACTTGGAAAGCACTGTGTTTTCAGTGAACAAAATGTGTTGTTCAATTTAAAAATCCTGATAGTTTAGTAATTAAGAAAGCTTTGCAAAGTCGTATTTTGTTCCTCTTCTCAAGTGATTGTTTTCTATATGAAATCAACAACTAATCACACAAGCTAATGTATGAACCTGGGCCAAACTGAAAGCTTCTGTGGTGAGAGGCAGGGACCCCATGATCCCTCCAGTCTGGCACCTATGACAACTACATTGCATGACTGCAAAAGGGGCTCCCTGAGCCCAAGGCTCACAGGCTGGGAGGCTAATTCCTACCATAATGTCTTTTCTGTGTTTCCCTGGGCACAAGAAAGCTGCTGGTCATAAACATGGCCAGGACAAACCCCAGGTGAAAGACCAAGAGGGAAAAATGTAAGTCACACCTGTTGCATATTGATTGTTTCATTACAGGATGATGGAATATGTGAGCCCAGCTGATGAGCTAACTCAGGTAGCAGCCTGATTCCTGCATTTCCTGGGCTCCTGCATGTGTGCACTCAGTGCTGAGGTCTCCATAGCCTTGATGTGGCCTTTACACATTCCTCAGTGTGTGTGCCGATCGCAGTAAGCAGGCTGTTGGGAAGGCTCAAGAGCTTAGAAGAGCCAGCCTTTTCCCTGGACTCACTAGTCTTACCATAACCCTGCTGATTTGGACAGTAGTGCTGGTGACTGGCTTGTTGTGTTTTGCCATCCATTCTCCACATACCAGAGAAGCTGGACTAGAAATGACACTTTGCTGTGATTAATTCCCAGGGTTGTCCTTGTTGGTTACATCCTTAGGCTATTTTTTGTCGATGCATAGCAGCTTTGAAAATCCTAGATCCCAAGCTAATAAAATATATGAGACTGGAGGCATCGAGCTAGAAAAGTTTAATTTTGAATTCTAGAGAAAGGACAACGTTGATTCAGAAAATTTAGTGATAGTAAAAGTGTGTCTCACTTCCAGTTCATTTCTTTTTTAAATGTTTTAAGTACCGGGTCCACAAAGTCTCATTACACAGATCAGACATAGTGATTCTCCTGTTTTCAGTCTCCCAAGGCTGGGATTATAGGTACATGCCACTAAGCCCAATCTCAATCACTCACTGTCTCAGCATGCCCTGGGAGCTGGGCCAGCAAGCACAATCATCCAGTCCCTGCACCTGCCTATCCAGCTCATTTTGACTCATGACAGTAGTTTCTTTGAAGGCTACTATGGTAAAACATTGCATTTGTGCTCAGAGCTTTGTTTTCTTATTTTCCAATTCACTTTCTTTGGGTGATTCTAAAACAATACACAGGAACCTTGTGAGAATGAAGTGGGCCCATTTCTTCAATGTACTTAGTCCTAGGGCATTCCTAGAGTTAGTATGGCTCTGCTATGGCTCAGCTAATAGTTCTTATGCCCATTTATTTGGAAAATATTCCCACAGTGCAACGTGTGATGCTGAAGGGTACAGAGTCGCTGTAACTCTTGGCTTGAAGTTGTTTAGATAGTGGTGGAAACTTCTGGACTTTAAAGGTCACCAGTGGATGGGCCATAGACTTAGTAAGCTGCCTTGCATGGTATGTAGTGTCCTACCCTGGGGATACAAGGACATTCTGCTCATGTGGAGAGGGCTAGAATGCAGAACATGAGAAGCTTCCCCTGCTGTTCTTCTGTGTGAATCCCTCATGATTGGAGTTGGCCAGGGTAAGATGGATGTGCCAGAGAATATGCCAAGGACATGGATTTGGGGACTAGGCCCAAGTCCCACCCACCAAGCTCCTGACAGGGAGTCTTAACTCATGGTGAAAACAGACAGAGATCATATCTGTACTCAGGATTGAATTGAGGGTCTTTGCACTTAGCTATTCCCCCAACAGTTTTACTTTGAGACAGGGTCTCTGTAAGTTAATAAGTAGCCCAGGTTGAATGTGAATTTTCACTTCTCCTGCCTCAGCCTCCCAGAGGGAGCAACTATGCCTGGCTTCTTGGTTCCTTAGAGTCACAAGGATAGACCCTGACAAGGGCACCTGTAGTTTTATGTCTAGAGTTCCTGTGCCTAGGAGAAAGGTCATAATTTGCCTCCTGGCACTTGAGACCTTAGCAAGCCTCCACTAGGTACTGGTGTTCAGTACCTGCCAGTGGGGATGTGAAGAGGACTCAGCAAACCACAGCAAGAACTGAGCAAGCTCTGCAGCCTGGAAAGCCCCCTTCAGATGAGGCATGAGTGGTTCAAGCGGAGTTTTAAGCCTCTAATATTCCCTAAGGTGACAGCTTCCAATTAGTCCAGCCAACCATGGGCCAGCAGGGAAGTTGCGGAGGTGGTGGAAATTGGGGCTATAGTTGCTTTCTTAATTGTTCTGAGACAGACTTGGGAAAAGGAACCAACTATACTGAGGGTTATTAGGCTCCCATTACTTTCAGAGGTCCCAGTGTTGGTGCCCTGGCCCCGCAAACCTACAGAGGATCAGAGGATCTCTCTCTCTCTCTCTCTCTCTCTTTCTCAATCTGTCTCACATTCTCTTTATCTCTCTGTTTCTGTCTGTCTCTATTTCTCTGTCTGTTTCTGTCTCTCTGTTTTTCTCTCTCTGCTTTTCTGTTTCTGTCTATCTGTATCTCTCTCTTGTTTCTTAGTCTCTCTGTTTCTTTGTCTCTGTCTCACTGTCTCTCTGTTTCTCTATCTCTTTGTTTCTGTCTCTTTTTGTCTGTGTCTCTGCTTCTCTGTCTCTTTCTGCTTTTCTCTGTGTTTCCATCTCTCTCTATCTCTGTCTCTCTCTTGTTCCTCAGTCTGTCTGTTTCTCTATCTCTGTCTCTGGCTCTCTCTCTGTCTTTGTGTCTCTGTCTGTCTCTCTATCCCTATGTGCCTCTGTCTCTGTCTTTCTCTGTTTCTCAGTCTCTGTTTCTCTGTTTTTCTCTTTCTCCTTCTCTATCTCTCTTTCTTTGTCTCCCTATCTCTGTCT
>PVJA010025582.1:17500-30601 GCA_004027025.1 Myocastor coypus
AGAAACAACATTGGCATAAACTTTTCTTTAATTAGAGGTAATCAGGCATTAGAGAACAAGGCTGCTGCTCTCATTGTATGGCTTGAGATATTTCTGGGATCCACCCTTTTGCTCCAGGTTCTGGTCCTGAGGTATGAGGTCCTACACAAATTGTCCTACCCTAGATATGGCATGTCCTGGGATGCGGCCTGGTAGTTCCAGCAATAGGGTAAGTGCTGCTTGATCTAGCAGCTGAGATTCCTACAGAGATATTGTGTGGGTGAAAATTCCAAAGCATAAGGTGCCCAAGGAGAAGGATTCAGATACCTCCCTTTTGCTTCTAACCTCTCAGGCTATCCCAGGGGTGTCCATCAGGCTTGGCTAGGGGACATTGACCTGTCAGTGGTATAGCAGGACTCTCTCTCTCATTAGATATAGAATGATGGGTTAACAGATTGGGTAATCTATGAAGTTTTCCCTCTCTTATATTATTGTTTGTAATGGATCACTTGCTTTAGGGTAGAATGTGTTTGTAGGTTGGCTCAAAGAAGGACTTTTCCATCCAACTATATTAGTTTTCTAGGTAACACATTGTCATGAGTTTGGTATCTTGAAAAAGCAAAACCAAGGGCAGTTCTCTTGCAGTCTGAAGGCCCAGGTGTTACAAGGCAACACTCCCCCTGAGCGCCCTGGGGTGGTCTCAAGTGTTCCTTAGTTTTAGGAGCTTCACTTCAGCCCCTATCTATGTCTTCACATAGCCCTCCCTGAGTGCTCTATGTCCTTGCCTCCTCTTACAGGACACTGACCATTGGATTTAGAGCCCACCCTAAAGAAAGACTATCTTGAGATCTTTAGCTTAATTATACCTGCGAAGACCTTGTTCCAACTAAGACTACATTCTGAGACTCCAAGTAGATATGGATTTGGGGGAACCATTATTCAACATGAGACAGGAGATCAGGGCCTAGCAAAGCTGGCTGGGGAAGTAAGAGTAACCTGTGGAATGTAAAATCCCAGGGCACATGTGTAGGACAGCTCCCAGTGCCTTGTGTGAGGACTTTTTACCAGACCTTGGGCAAGTTTCATAGGATGCCTTGAACCAAACTTCAACCGGAAGGGTGGGTAACACAAAAAACACCGTCCCCACCTAGTGAGCCATGGCATTCTTACATGATGGCTGTCCTAATATGTGCTTCTTTTCCTTCTTTTATTTGGTCCAAACTCACTCTATGGCACCTGTTTATTTTCCCACCTTTAATAAAATATTGCTACTGTTTGTGATCAATTCTTTCCTGAAGATAGAAATAAACTAGAAACCACTTGTATAAGTAGACTCCAGCACCCGAAAATCTGGTAGCAAACTTTACCAACTGAGGCAAATGATTTCAAAACTTCAGGCTAGGGACAGCCAAAAAGCTCAGCTGGTTAAAGCACCTGCAAGCAGGTACAGAGGCCGGAGATTGAATCATTCCGGCCCTGTCCCCAGGGTATGCTGAGATGATAATTGAGACTGGGCATGGTGGGGCGCTCACCTGTAATCCCAGCTCTTCGGAGGCTATACACAGCTGGATCACTATGAGTCTGATCTAGTAGTGAGACCCTGAACATCCTGTGGACCCTGTCCTAAAATACAAACAAAACAAAACAAACAAACAAACAAACAACCCCCTAAAACTTCAGGCTAATGTAGACTGATTTTCAGTGTTTGCATTAAATATAAGTAAAAACTTTGATAAAAGATTCTTGGTAACTTCCCACTAATAAGCAGAACTTATGTTGGCTATTAACCTATGGTGTGGGAGGGGAAGGCCAGCCAGAACCAACCACCGGGATCGTGTGAAGGCAACATGGTGTGGAATTTATTGTGTCAGAGTGCAGCTAGGTGGAAAGCGAAAAGACAATGGGAAGGAGGCAGGGGTCATGAGGTGGGAGGGTTTTAATAAACATCTGTGATCAAAGTTCTCTGGCTGCCTTGTAAATCAGTGGGCAGAGTCCTTGAAGCATGGAGTGTAGCTTTTGGGGGGCTCTCTAGATGTCAGGGGACCTGCAAAATTCCTTGTCCTACCTTATCTTTCTTCTGTGACTGACTATGTTAGCTTTGGTGCTGAGCTGACTTCCTTGCTAAGAGAAGTCTCTGCTGGCAAAGAGATTGGCAGTTGGTGGGTCAGGTCTGTTTGAACTGCACAACTATGACCTTGGCCATGAACAGCACAGTCTTCATCGATGAAGCTAGGAACAGGATCTACCTACTGTAGTTATGTGAATTAAGTATAAAATGCATCTATATTGTTGGGTGCGGTATCTGGAACACAGTAAATGCTCAATAAAGCTCAGCTTTAAAAATCCTAAGAGCTAAGAAAAAGACATAAACTCAGCATATAAAATAGTTGAGGACTGTTGTATGTTATGAGTGCAGAGGTCTCACTTCACTGAGATTTTTCTCTCCTGAACTGAGCCCAGAACCCCTGAAGCATCTCAGCTTTATTTTGGGCTAGTGAACATGATCATGTGGACTGTGTTCCCTATTGATTTCCACCTTTTCCCTACCACTACGTTCACACAAATGCTAATTAAAAACATTCCAAGCAGTGGGAGAGACAGCCATTAACATCCCAAGCAAGGGAGGAGACAATAAGGAGCCATTAGGATAAGCTGTTTTCTGCCTCCTGGAATCCCAGCTTCCCAGAATTCCCAAGTAACAGACTACAACTGTCCCTGGCCTTTGTTTATTGCTCTCTGCTTCTTGAGATGCTAATTTATTATCTCTACAGGGGACATAGATATTTCTTGAAATAGATCATAAAAGGAGGCTGTACAAGGGCCTAAGTATAGGTGGTTGGGTCTTATCACAACATTAATTACCAAGATCAGAATCCCAGCAGAATATAGACTGCACACATAAATTAGGGAGACCTGGGAAAGGCAAACAAATGCTCTGGATACAAATGTATACACAAGTGGAGGGAAGCTGCTGCCACAACTGCAAAAATAGAGAAGGAAGGGTGGCAATCACTGCCACCTCTGGGACCAGAGACACAGAAAGAGGAAGTGGCCAGAGGGACCAAAGGAAGAGGGTCACATGGAAAAGTCTGGATGGAAGAATGGCCAAAGCTACTGTGCAGGACAGGTCAGAGAGTGAATGTCAGGGTCACTGGATGGGGTACAAGGAAGTCTCTCTAAAGAGGAAATGGAATCACAACTTGGCCAGGGTGTATCTTTGAAATCTCATTGCAGAAAAGCGTTTCAGAACATGCCAGTAAGAGGCACTGGAGGATCTATAGGGCATAGTTAGGAGGTGAGAGCAAGCTCGAGCTGATGGGCCCAGCTCTGAGGAAGAAGCCCAACAACAAAGTGAAGGGACTGACTCATGTAGAGGTGCTGGGGTGCTTGGCCTGGCTCACCATGCTCTCAGCTTTGGTTTTGCAAGGAGGCTGTAGAGAAGTCCTTGTCTGGTTACCATGAGGGGATAGTTTCTGCTTAGAGAAGTCACTGATGTTTAGAAGCTGTGCTGGAGTCCAAGGTGCTTTCAGAGTTAGGAGAATGATGGGAGATGTGTGGATTCCTGGTGGGGAACAGAGGTCCGTGAATCTCTTACCTTCCCACTCCTAGTCTTGAAATGGGATGGTACCTGTTAGATAAATCTTGGGAAAGCCAACCTTGAGTTGCCAGTTTTAAGACCCACTCCCCAAGTAATTGGCATGTCACAAGCTGAGCTGGCAGGGACCTAAGCTCAAGGTTTTGTTTTTTGGTCTTTTTGAGACAGAGCCTCACTATGCAGTTCAGGCTGGCCTTCCACTCACAGTGCTCTGCCCAGCTTCAGCTTCCCAGGTGCTAGGATTACAGAAGTGCATCGCTAAGCCCAGTGTAAGCTCAAGTTGGAAAGTAATAAAGGAGACAGGCCAAGAATGAAGGTCAAGCTTTGTTCCAAGTGGGCAGGATGGGGAGACACACTAAAGAGTCACTGTCATTTTATTTTTCTAGCAAAGTGAGATTTTTAGTCCTGAAATGTCTCAGAAGACACAGCCATATTTTTAATGAGTAGAGAGTGCACTTGACCAGGTTCCCAAGGTGCCTTCTATCTCACCAAGGTCTCACACTGTTCCTTCTGCCACTGTCCTGCTGGGATCCTCGACTGGTGAGTTAATTTCAAAACCTGAGCAAGGGAACCTGCTGATCACTGTGGTGTGGTGTATGTGTGATGTGTGTGGTCAACCCAGCCTCCAAAAAACAACTGCAAAAGGGAAAATGCTGGGGATGTCTTATGAAAGCATAGAGAGAGACGTCTGCCTCAGCCTCCTGTCACTAAGGGTCTTTGTTGGGCTGTGGAGTGTTCTCTTCAGTAGATGGCATCAATCTTGCTTAGTTAGGCAACTGCTGGCCTCACAGAACATATGGCTTCCTGCAGTGCCCAGGGGCATCACCTGTGCCACATTTCTCCAATGTGCTAAGGGATAAGAGCATGTTGTGAGCACTCCTGTACTCCCTGCACTTTAGCCATGGTTGCAGATAGTTCTTGAGACAGTATCCTGATTTCTCTTAATGGGCTTTGTTGTGTGAATAGTCGCAGTGGCTCAGTGCCTGAGGTATGACCCTCTATGCTCTGCCTGGACAGCAGATCCTAGTCTGGTGTTGGAGACTGTTCTCAGTTTCCTGCAACCCCCGACCCATTCCCCCCACCCTCTTTCCCCTCTTCCTTCCCTCCATCTCTCCAATCTTCCCTCCATCCCCACTCCTCTCTTGGATTCTCTCCTAGGTCCCAAATTCAGAGATTTGACTTATGTGGCATGATAGGAAAGATACGTGAATATTTGCATTTAAAATTTTTTGTTGTAGTAAAAGACATATTGTCTCTAACCCTCCTCAAAGCACTTCTCCTTCCTTTCAATATTGTAGACAGTTGAATTAGGTAAAAATAAAGGCAGTCAGGGCGGCCTGATACGTCAGTGGACTAAAGCGCCTGCTTAGGCAGAGCGCAGCGGCTGGGATTCAAACCCCAGCGTGCTGTGCTGGCCCCTCCCGCGGGGCGTACTGAGATGGAGATTGAGACTGGGTGTAGTTGCGCGCACCTGTAACCCCAGCATTTTATGAGGCTGAAAACAGGAGAATCACTATGAGTTGGATATACGTAGTGCGACCCTATACACCTTGTACTAAATACAAATAGATAGATAGATAGATAGATAGATAGATAGATAGATAGATAGACAGATAGACAGACAGATTGTTGTTTGTTTATTTAAGGCCAGATCTCAAGATGAAAGATAAAATGAGTGTATTTACATACTTCCCCTAGGGAGGAAAAGTAATGAATGATACTTTTTTTAAAAAAAAGTGGAAAGTTTTCTCATTTGTTTGTTTATTTCTTTATTTTGGATACTGGGGGTTGAACTCAGAGCTTTGTGCTTGCCAGGCTTATATTTGTGCCCCGCTAATCCCAATAGGCATAGATCACCTTGGGTAGGGAACCTACTGGATTTGCATCCTCATTCGATCCCTATTTAATCAATATTACCTAAGCGTTATACTCATCATCTTAGTGGCTCACCATAGTTTCGTCCCATCTCACACTCATCTCATGATTTCCCATTACCTAAGCAACTATCCTTGTAATCTTATTAGTTGATTATGGTTTTTCCCACTGTAGACCCACCTCACCTCCTAGTTTTGCTCTATTCCACTCCCCGGAGAAGAAAGGTTAGTGGCAATGCACTCACGAGCCCTTCTAGCTCTCTTAGACAGAAGCTTTCTTTCCCCCAATAAATATATTCCCCTGTTGTGCCCAGAATTCATTCTTTGATTTTAGAGAACATAAACTCGGCTTATATGTGCCTTGTTTGATGTGGGTTGCTTGGCAATCATATATCATCCCTATATCACCAACATGCTTATACTATTCTTGCCACTTCCTGAAGCAGCTCTGAAGTCATCTTTTCTGAGTGCTGTTAGTTTCCCTGTTGTAACTGTGTCTCAGTGTCCTGGATAGATTAAAAAATGTTTATCTTTTGTAGTGATTTAGATCTAAAATGTACCCTCCCCCCAAGACGTGTTCAGATGTGGGGCTTTGGCAAGCTCAGGGGATCATGGAAGCACTACACTTCTCAGTGGGTTAATCAGGTGGTGGCTGGAGGCAGGGCCAGTTCGGAAGAGGTGGACACAGAGGCGTGGCCTGGAAGGGTGTGTTGCCTTTGCAGGCTCCGACCACCCTTTCCTCTGCTTTCTGGCTGCCGTGGCATGAGCATCTTTCTTCTGCTCAGGCCCTCATAACGATGTTGTGTCTGCCTTGCTGGCAGCTGTGCACTAAAGCTGTGAGCCCAGATGAAACGCTCTTCTTTTAAGTTTCAGGTGTGGTGCATGTCCCTTTGATGAGGAAAGTAAATAGGGCATGTTCATGGTGGCTCTGACTTTAGAGAAGTGCCAGAAGCCCCACAGTGCTGGCTGTCATGAATAAAGTGAATGAGGACCATCTGTTGCTTTTCTCTTTGCTGAGACAAAATACCCAACACTTCCAAGTTAAAGGAGGAAAAGTTTATGTTAACTCACAGTTTGTAGAGATTTTGGTCCACAGTTGGCTGGTTCTAAGGCAAGGCAGCCTGGCAGAGGGGCATCGCAGAGGAGAAACAATTCGTCACATGGCAGGCAGAAGGCAGCGAGCAGCAGCAGCCTTTCCTTTATTTTTCTTCCGGGCTACCCACCTTTTGGATGGGTGTCATACATACCCAGGGTGGGCTTTCCCATTATCCACACCCAGATCTATGGTGAATATTCAGTAGTCTGATTTAGTAATCATGCACCTTTAATCCCAGCATCACACACGTAATTCCAGCATCACATACCCTAGATCCAGCCTCCTCTGAAAAGCCTCAGATGACTGTGCAAGGCTTTATGGGGACATCTAAATATAAGCCATAACAAGGACACAATGTCATGCTTTTACGAAGTTAGCTTTTCAGTTAGATGAAAATTTATAGGGACTATCATGAAAGAAGACTTAACAGAATTGCTTCAGAAAGTGGCAAGAATATGGGATAAGTGTGCGTGAGATGAAGAGAACTGGGAGAGGGATCAATGGCTATGTGCCTTTTACTATGAAAAATTTTTAAAATTTAAACATTCCTTGTATATGTCACTCACACTTTGTAGTCACAGTTTTGGTGCCATTTGGTGAAGGGATTTCTGATATTTTATTATTTAACTCCCATTAATATTTAATTCTTTTTAATAGTAGCAACCACTACACCAAGCCTCTCTAGTGCTACTTATGGGCAAGGGGTTCTCTTAAGATCTTCAGCTTCAGTGCCTAGGGGTCTCTACCATGATTGCCTTCATCCCAAGGGACCTGTTAGCTCTCCCAGTGACCAGGGCCAAGCCAGGAGGTCATCATAGTGGGTCACTACCCCAGTTCTGTGTTGCTTCCCATTCCCCAATCTAATTTTTAACATATATGGCTTTGTTATAGGTTTTCATAAAGTATCATTGTTTTGTAGTCATTTTTAAAGGGGCACAAAATTCTTGTGTTGCAGATCTCTGTTCCTTTTTAAAATAAGTAAAGTGTCTGTGATGCATCTGAGATGGTGTACACACTGCATTTTCTCTGTCCCATTTCCTGGTGGGCAGCTGCTGTCTTACCATCCTTTTGGGGAAGAGCACCTTTTGCCTGCCCCTCTCCTGTTACCAGCTGGGGATTGCCTTAAGCTCCTTCTACCACAGACAAAGCTGCCATCAATATTCTCTAGGTCTGCAAAGGGCCACGCAAGCATTCATTTTTACACTTGAGCTCAGAACAGCTGTCAACTGCGGAGTGTGTAGTGTACACCTGTAGCTCCAGCACTCTGGGAAGCTGAGGCGGGAGGATCAAAGTCTGAGCCCTGTTTGGGTAACTTAACAGGAGCCTGTCTCAAGTACAAAAATAATTTTTAAAAAGGGCTAGAAATACAGCTCATTGTGAAGGCCCTGGGTTCAATCATCAAATCATCAGTAAAACACACACACACACACACACACACACACACTAGTTCTGGGGCTAAAGGCACTGGGGCTTCGCTTGGCTGCTCCAGAATGGCCCCTGCTCGGCCTCCCCTAGCAGGGAAGGCTCCAAGCCCTGTATCCCTGCCAGCCCTTGACTGCAGCCCACTACTGAGCCTTTGCCAGGACAGTAGGTGCAAAGTGCCTGTCTGCAGGAGGAACTGTCAGCTCTGCTGCTGGCGATTTGGAGTGCTCTTCCTGGTCTCGCCTGCTGCAGCCTGCTTCGCTTCTCCTCACCTTACAATTGGGGTTGCTAGAAGTTTCTTGTTGGGTCCCTGGTGTTTCTTATTCACACTTTGAGGCTGATTTAATTTGTCGCAGAATCTCCCTGTCTCTCAAGTATCATCCTCGCTCCAGAGACTTTTTTGAACACATGTTTTTCATGTTCGCATAATCTAGTTTATTATTACTTGTGTGGGTTCGAAGTGTTGAAGAAGTCTGATCCCATCTACACACCTGCAGGGATATTCTCTTGGACTTTGTGTATTAATATCACTGTTTTACCTTTCGTAAACAGGCACTGAATTCATCTGAACTTTGCTACTATTATATAAGGTAGGGATTTAATTATATCTTTCTTAACATACTTCCCTGTTGACTTTTTTGAGATCATCTCACCAAATTATTGTCCCAGTGGATTCTAAACTCGCGGGCTCACATGGTTTTGCCACCTCACCCAATTGCTGGGTGGCACCACACTCTGCAGCAACACTGCCTTCCTTTTCCCATGATGGTCTGCTGTGTCTTAAGGCTTGGTGAGAAAAGTTTCCCATTTCATTTGTCTTTTAAAAAGTTGACTTAGCGCTTTTTTATTTTTCCTCCTCCATTAAAATGTTTAAGTTTCCTAAGTTGTTCAGAGCACACACTTGGAATTTTATTGCCCTTGCACTGCATTTATAGGCTAGTGGGGGGAGAATGATATCTTTTTCTACTGTTTCTCACCATAAAGTTATCTTTTAATGAGGCATGATGGTGCAAGCTTATGATCCCAGCATTTGTGAGGTTGAAGCAAGAAGATTAAGAGTTTAAGGCTGGCTTGGACAACATAGTAAGAGCCTGTCTGAAAACAAAACAAGGACAGAAATCATCTTTGATGGATTTTAATTTGACACCCATGAATGCTGGTCTTGAGTAACTCTTGTGTGCCTCAAATAGGATATTCCGATGCCCAGAAAGGAGCTCATTTCCTTTACCTCCTTCACTCAGTCAATAAGGTCTTTAGCAGAGGTCCAAGGACAGATACTGCTGGGGGCAAGACTGCCCTCTGGGGTCTCCTACCTCCTTTTGTAGGGGTTATGGGAAATTCTCATCTCTTGTGACTTTAGCAGCCTCAGTCTCAATATGTGCTGGTCTGGGTCCTCATGACTATCTTGGAGTGCCTTTCATCCGCATTTGTCGTTATCCACAATCCCTGGAATTTCAGAGATTTCCTACCTCCTCATTTCCAATCTTTGAAGGTGTCTGAATATTCACTATATTTTCTGCATTTTCTATGCCTGCCCCAATACTTGAGCAGTCCTTCAATCATGTGTGCCCTGTGTAACTCACTCTGCTGACCTTGGAGTCTCCTTGGGTAATCAAAGCTGGCCTGGAACTTGCTATGTAGCCCAGAATGATCTTGAACTACTGATGCTCCATTTCAGCCTCCTAAGTGCTGGAATTATAGATGTGCACCACCATCCCCAGCTAATTATTTCTGATGTCAGTATGTGTAGCTGATGTTTTTCAGCCAGGAGTTCTAGTTCCCTAAATCCTTCTCCCCCAGTGATCATGTCCTGCCCCATCCTCTAAACACCTCACTCATATGATCCATAAGGTCTTTGGCCTGTGCTATCCTATATGGTAGTCACGAGCTACCTGTGGCTATCAAAATTTAAATGAATTACAATAAACCTTAAGTAAAAATTTGGTCTTTTAGTTGCACTAGCTGTATTTCCAGTGTCAGTAGCAGCCTTTTGGTAATGCAGACAGGGAACATTTCCATTGCCACAGACAGCTCTGCTGGGAACTTTCTAGCACCATCATGGTTTCATTCTTACTCTAAGTATAGTTTCTCCATAGGCCTGGCTGTCCATCGCTGCTCTGTTCCCTACCTTCTGACTTTGTCACTCACTCCCATCTAGTACCGAGCTCTGCGTGTCCTCAGACCCTGCCAGAACACGTTTAGAGCTCACTGATCTCACCCCTTTCTCCTGTCCCTCACCTTGTATGCCTTGTAGGCTTATCTGACTCATCACACAGTGCACCCATGACTGGAATGACAAGTTTTGCAGAACTTATTCACAAGACAACCAAGCATGGAACAGGACGAGTCTCAAACTGTCTCGCTGAAAGCAGAGTGCATGCTTGTCTTAGTCAGTGCTGGGACAAATAAAACCTGACATCAGTAATTTAAAGAAGGAGGGGTTTATTTTTGGCTCATGGGTTCAGACGCTTCAGTTCAAAGCTCATTTGAAGGCAGAATGGCATGGTAGAGGGGTCTGGGGAGAGAATCTGCTCAAAGGGAAGGGCTTAGGGAATCATCACAGTATACTCTTGCTCTGGTGTTCTGGAGGCCTTCCTGATGGGTCTTCTACCTCTCCTTTCATTGACGGGTTCCAAGAGTGATAAATAATTCAGGTACAGAAACCAAAAAAAACTTCATTTTTTTTTCTTTTTGAAAAATTATCTTTATTCTATTAGCTGGAAAAATGAACTGGTACAGAAAAAGATTTAGTCAGCCAGCGAGCAGAGAAAGGCTGAGTACCATCCCTGAGAGCTGATGGCTTCTCGGGGAGGATGCCTCAGTAGGGGGAAGAAAGAAATGCTGTGAATTAGAGCCAGGCCCTGCAGCTCAGGTGAGAAAGGCTATGCCCTCTTCCAACCAAATTCCTAGTTATTAACCCAGTTCTTGAGAAAGGCACTAGATATATGGAGCCAAAAAGAGGAGATAGCCTTCTTATATTGGACAAAGTGAAAAAAAAAAGGAATTTTAAAAAATGAATTTTTCATCTGACTTTATTTCCAAACATACTTTAAAAATACATTCTCTGTGGGAGTGACAAATATCAGTATTAGGAAATCCAATTATACAAAAAATACTCCATCTAGTCTGGGGTAGATATATTCATTTTTGATAGCATACATTAAGGGGCACTAATCACATGGTAACTAACATGAAGCCACAGAGCTATAATTCTGCATGGACTTGGGGCTTCTGGCTGAGCATGTTTTTTTAAAAAAAACTGTCTGCCCACCCCAGAGCTATGCCAGTGAACTCCTCAAGAAGTAAGACTCTGAAGTGGGGACCCATCAGAATTCCCTGCAACTGACAGATTAGAGAGGCACAGCCTGTTAATTATAAAGTAGTACCAGCCTAGTTCACAAAAATTACTGACTCTTTCTAGAAAGAGACAAGTTCAGACATTCTTTAAAATAGTGCCTGGTGCATCAGGTGCAGTGCAGGAGGGGCTGTGAGAGCAGGGTCTGAAGGATCCTGTAGGTCAGATGGGCTGGGCATTGTTATCAGCGATCATTGCTGGCTTCTGAATACTGGGAGCAAGATGACTTCTGATTCATAATCTTAGGTAAATTATAGTTAAGTGAAAAAGGACAGTAATCACACACTAAGATATTCATTAATCCATATGGCTTTGGGAATTGTTGAATAGGGAATTCAGCATTCTGATACTATCTGGTTTGTGTGAACCATGGTGTAAAGCCCAGCAGGCTGTTTTTGCTGCTGGTGCAGTCACGGGAGTCCTTGTAACCCTCCTAATTCCAGATACCAGTACAGGATACAGACATGGTGACAGCAGAAAAAAAGTAAATAAATACCCAAACGAGGGCTATGCTCGCAGGAAAGTTTCACAAGACAAAGCACCCGGAGTTTTGCTTCCCATGCCTGGCTTGCAGAATAGCCTCGTGGCCACTTCACAAACCTCTTGCACTCTGTCTTTTGTCTTCACGGAACCCCCCATGTACCCAAAGGCGCCAATCCTGCTTGCCATATCTCTGCCTTCTTCAAGTTTTACTGGCTCATGCTTCATCTTGGCTCTGAACTGTGGGTTCATGGTTTTGGAGGTCCTGCTTGTTCCCAACCAGGATAATGCATATGGTGGGACAGAAATGCTTCACTTCTGGGTTCCTTTTTCTGGATGTTTTCCAAGCTACTAGGGCTGTCAGTGGAGAAACATCAGCATAACGTGGGTGTCTGGGTAGGAGAGAGGCGTCAAGTGATTGTAATCTTGCTGTCCAACCGATAAAGCCAACTCTACCTCCTTTCCATCTACTTCAACATCTGCCACATAGCTCTCAAACGCTGGGAACATGCATTTCTAGGGAGTGGTCGTTGCTGGAGACTATGAGCAAGCATCTTAGCATAAGCTCTAGCACCCATTTCTTTCAGATGGTGGCCCATCTGAAATTACCCATTTCTTTCAGATGGTGGCCATTGCTTACAAATATCTTGCAAAATGCACAACTTGTGTAACAAACTTGTACGAAGTACCTTGAACTCAGATGAAGGACAGTCTCAAAAAACACTGTTGTAAAAAAAAAAAAAGGAAACCTACCCAGGGAATAGCTACCTTTAATTTGTACAAAACAGCAATTCATATTCTGTGTAAAATGTAAAAGGCAAAATAGTGTTGTAAAAAGTTTCTCTTCCAGCCCTAGTCTGAGAGTAGGCACACTCTGCAGTGGCCCTGGAGCCCCTGCCTAGCCTGGCACTACCTGGGGAGGAAGCACTGGGGCAGCAGCCAGAGCTCCAGCAGGCCCAGCTGAGTGGGGGCAAGGGTGATACTATGGAAGGCAGGGCCTGCTCCCTCGCTGTGAGGGGCTGCCACCCTGGGGTGGGGGAGAGGCGCAGGACCCAGTCTGGGAGATTTATTTTAATTTTATGGACTGAGCATCTGTCCCGGCCTGCGGGACGTTCAACGGGTTCGTACCTGGGGGAGAAGTGGGGATTGACAAAGATAGGGCAGGAGACGCAAAGAATGAGGACAAGTCAAAAGGTCTGATCAAGTCCCGTTTATTGAGGAAGTGTGAGCGGTTTATATAGACAGGAGGCGGGGATGACGCAGGAAGAGGAAGCTGCCCTGCCGTGCTCCTCGCTCATTG
>PVJA010025583.1:0-12769 GCA_004027025.1 Myocastor coypus
AAAAAAAGAATGGCACACAAAGGAGTTTTTAGGACCCGAAGGAGCTCTTTGCCCACCAAACACTATAAAAGGAAGTGGAAGCCAGTCTTGGTTACTCCATGCCTCTCAGCCCAGCACTCAGGAGGTGAGGCTGGAGGATTATCATGAGCTTAAGGTCAGCCTGGCTACACAGTGAGTTTGAGGCCAGCCTCAGTACCCAGTAAGACCTTGGCTCAAAAACAACAAAAAAGAAAAGTAGAAAGGGCTCCTTTGGTTCAGGAGCTTAAAGAAAAACAGAATCATCCAGAAGTCCCTGTACGGAAGAATGGGTGTAGGAGGAAGAGAGTGTCATCCTGACGGCCTGAACATAGGTCTCATGCCAGGAAGTCCCAAGGCTGAGACCCAGGAGGAGTACACCCTGGTGGAGCACCTATAAGTCCGCCAAGGCTGCAGAGGACTACAGTGCCCAGCTGTGCTGTGACCAGGCCAGTGAACTCCTCAGGAGGGCCTGCCCCTAGGCCACAGAAGCCCCGCCTGCTTGTGCCTCCACATCGCCACCCTCTAGTCCCCTGGTTACCATGTGGGATGCAACTGGCCAACCAGCAAGATTCTGGTGAGCTCCCAGGAGCTTCTGGGTCTCTAGGGAAGTGGGAAATCACCAAGCTCCTGAGCTTTAGTAAAGGGCTGGGGTAGACGGAAACATCCTGAAGCGCAGCTAAAAGAGACCACTACATCTCTGTGTTATGTGGGACCAGAGAATCAACTTATCAGGGCCTCTTTCCTTTTTGGCAGAACACAGAAAAAAATTGGTTTGGGGAAACTAAGACAATTCCTAAGATCTTGGGACTGCTAAGGACGACAGAGATGCACCACACGGCCTTTACTATCGCTTCACCACAACAGTTAAGGCATAGAGTAGAGGACCAGCAAGAGATCAGGACCACACAATGATGTTTGTGACTAACAGGAAACTGAGCCATGCCTCAGAGAGCACGGCAAGTGACCAAGTTATGTTAACCCAGAGACACCAGGCTAACCAAGGACTCTATTTTTTTTTTAATTTTATTTTTTTCTTGTTTCAGAACTTTTGTTTGTTTGTTTATTTATTTGTATGGCCGGCTCAGCCTGCCCTGAGGGCAGAGCTGGTGCAACATGTGGTACCGGGGATCGAACCGCGGTCCCTGCAGCTGCCCAAGCTTTCCTAAGCAGGTGCTTTAGACCACTGAGCTGGGCCCCTTGAACTCTATTTTTTTAATCTCTCACTGATCCCTTAAATATACTATTCTGCTTTTACCCCATTGCTATCCCACTACTACACATATGCCCCTATAGAGCTGGTACTCTTCATATTTTATATGCATGATACCTCTCCTGCCCCCCTGCAGTGCTAGGCATTGAACCCAGGGCCACACACATGCTAGGCAAGCATTCTGCCTCTGAGCCAGATCTCCAGCCCTGTATGTGGTACTCTGCAGTCCTATGTTCACTGTGTGAGCCACGGGTCACCCACACCCTGGACATGGGCCCACACCTACTTACACTGGGAGGGAAGCCAGGTGTTTTACCACTCTCGCCAGCTCTGAAGTGTCTTAGCCTAAGGAGCATTCACATCCAGCAATGGCATCCCCTGCATAGTCCCAAGGCAGTACAGGTGTTGTCCTACAGAGGGCCATATTCAATGTCTGCTCATTTTGAAGTTTAGTGATGGAAATTTCTGCTTTCCTCAGCATTAATCCTGTGAGGTCAAGGGCTGGTGGAGAAGGCAGAGAAGAGAGCTGGGAGCACTCACCCTGCCTGTCTGTCTTTCTGTCTATCCGATTCTCTTTTCTTCTGAGACAGGGTCTCACTTGGTAGTGCAGGCCGGCCTGCAAATCATCATGTAGCTCAGGTTGGCCTCAATCATGCGGCCATCCTCCTGCCTCAGTGTCCCACATGCTGGGGTTATAGGCATGCATCACCTTGCCCAGCTTCTCACAGATTATGACATGTGCTTGTGCATAGGCGTAGTAGCGATGAGAAGAACAGACTTTTGGGGTCTATCAAGCTTCCCTTCTGTCTCTTACCTGTGCAGGGCTGCAATATAGTGGTTTCTGGATGAGACTGAAGATTTCTGTTGCAGGAGGGGCAACGTCACCTAGGGCCGGTCAAGGTACTTTCTACAAGCTGAAGGGACTTCTAATCTACAGCTCTGCTTCACACATTGCTTCACCTTTAGAACCTAGAGATCGTTTCTCTTCTTGGGAACTTCCTAGCAGTGATGATGACAACACAATAGCCAAACAGCTCATGGATGCGACAGGCCAGTTCTTTCCAATCAAGTTTGCATTTGATAATTTGGTTTCATTTTAGTACTTATCCAACTCTCTTAATTACCGTGATAAAAGTAAATATTCTTACAGACTGATAGTAGATATAATTTATAAAATTAAGAACATATCAGGTCAAGCCAGGGATATAGCTCAATGGCACAGAACTTGCCTTGCAAGCGTGAGGTCCTGAGTTCAATTACACACACACACACACACACACACACACACACTCTCTCTCTCTCTCTCTCTCTCTCTCTCTCTCTCTCTCTCAAGAAATAAGATAATGTCAGAAAGGAAAACCAGGAAAAGAACTAATTTCTAGCACTTCAGCACATTTATTCTAGCAGGACAATGTAACCTTAACAATCTCACATATTTTTCAGAAAGACTCCTAAAGTAACCTGTGGGCAAACAGATAGAAAAGCTATCAACAGATGATTCATTTACTCAGTAGTTTTCCTGACTTGTTACAGCATCCAATCTGTTCCAGAAAAACACAAACATGTCTAAGTGAATATAAGGGTTGCAATGGAAAGACACCTCAAAAGAGGCTTGTACTGTGCTGCTGGAGAGGGCGAGGGAGGGAGAGGCCACACCTGCAAGATCTGTCCAGACACACCAAAAGTGGGCTTTACTAATACATGTCCTAGGGGCTCTCAAGCCAGTGAAGGTGTGAATCCAGTTTAGCCGTCAGTCAGCAAACCTCAGCAGCTTGATTCAAGATGGTACTAACATGCAGGCTTGGTAAGGCTCCTCCATCCTTGTAGCTTGGGTTCTGCCCTTGAGTGAACTCCACTCAATACTTTCCAAGAGAATCTGACTTGGTTGGAGTCATTTGTGTTCTGGATGGAGCACCTGGGCTGTCAGTCCCTGAAGACTTACATTGAGAAGTGTTTTTCTCCCAATGATTTTCCGACATTAGAGCCACCCATCCACAGACTGAAATCTCAAACTGTGAGCCACATTACAGTTCTCCTGTAAACTGTGGGGTGTTGGGTATTTCGTACCTACCGGCAACAGGAGAATTGAGTGACACACTGATCATACATGAGGGCTATCCCAATGTCTACAGTCTCCCCATTTGTACTGATCTTCTTGGGCTGTCCCTTAGTTGTAAGATGCTGAATTAAACAGAAATAGTGGGACTGGGCCAGTCCTCAAAGGTGACTGTGCAACTTTGGGAGAGACAAGGCACTTCTGCCTCAGGCCAGACCTCAGGACAAAAGAGTAAACAAGTGCAGCCAAGTACTTCCCCAGGAATGGGCACCAGGGGTCGATATTCTCAATAGGTATCAATCACCTGGAAGCCAGAGAGTCACCGACCCCCTACAGGGAGAGCCCCTGTTCCGTGTTCATGCGGATTGCTACGCGACTCACTTCCTCATTTGGTCTTCTATTTAAGCAATTTTACTTGAGCAATGGTGCTTGTAACCTTATTGTTTGACCATAATTTTGTGCCACTTCCTGCCCACCTAAGTGGGTTCCCTCCTGCCTCACCATGTGGTTTTGCTTTATAAAACTCCTTTGAAATCACAGATTCCCTGGGCAACCCACTCAGGCCCCCCTTCTGGCCCTGTCCGACAGGAGCTTTCTATCTGCCAATAAGTATATTCAGCTCTTAACTTCCATTGTTCCTAAAATTCATTCTTTGGTTTTAGGGAACATGAAACTCAGCCCAGGGATCTCTCAGGTTGGGAGTTTCATTCATTCCCCTATATCACCCCTAGTGATGCCGAGTTTGTTCATGTGACATGCTTTGGTTAAGATGAAATTCATACACTGTGAACAGAAACATGAAAACTGCTTGTGCACCAGGGCTTCCCTTTTTTTTCCCTGCACTTGGAAGAGCCCAGGGCCACCATGAGTGACCTTCTGAGGGATGAGCAGCCATAGAGAGGAGAATCAGGACAATGGAGGCCATATTGCTCACCACGCACTCATTACAATTGAAATGGATTGGAGATCTTGAAATATGGGCTGGCAAGATAGCTCAGTGTACTAAAGTGCCTGCTTAGGCAAATTTCAGCAAGCACAGGGATGGAGCTGATCTGGAACCAGCCTGATCTGGAACCACGTGCCAATCCCACCCCCAGAGTGGGCTCAGCTGGCTGGAGTCCTGGCATCTGGCATAGTGTCACACACCTATAATCCCAGTGCTGGGGAGACTGAAAGCAGGAGGATCACCACAAGTCTGAGCTGCGTAATGAGACCCTGCAATAACCAAATACATTAAAAAAAAAAAATAATAATCTAAATATTAAAATGGAAACGTTAAATCTAGAACAGTTAGAACTTTTGTTCATATTGGTGTAGGCCAAGATTTCATGAACACAGCCCTGATCACACAGGAACTATGACAAAGAATCAGCAACTGGGATCTTACCGTGTTAAAAAATTTTTGCACAGGAAGACAAGCCACGAACAGGATGAAAAGACAACCCACAAGCCGGGCGTGGTGGCTCACGCCTGTAATCCCAGCACTTGGGAGGCTGAGGCAGGAGAATCGTTGTGAGTTCGAGATCAGCCTGGGCTACAAAAGTGAGCTCAAAGCCAGCCTGAACTACACAGTGAGACCCTGTCTCAAAAATTTAAAAAAAAAAAAGACAACCCACAGCATGGGGAAAAAAAAAAAAAAAGTTTTGCTGGCTCTTCCTAAGACAAAGGATTGCTATCTAGAATATATAAAATACTCAAAAGCTATCTATCAGACCACTCAAATGTAAAGACCCGATCCAAAAATGGGCATTTGAGATGAACATACTTTTCAGATTAAGAAACACAAACAGCAAATATATGAAAAATGTTCAACATCAGTAACCACTTAAGAAATACAAGCTAAAACAACACTGAGATTCCATCTCAGTCCACAAAGAATGGCTAGAATAAAAAATCAACCAATAACCAATGCTGGCAGGGTTGGGGGGAAAAAGGAACCCTTCTCTACTGTGTCAGGGTGCAGATTTGTGCAACCATTGTGGAAATCAGTGTGGAGATTCCTCAAGAATCTAGGACTAGATGTTTTATTTAGCCCAGTATTCTCCTTCTTGATATTATCCCAAATGAATAATGGCATCACGCCTCAGAGATATATGCACACTCATGCTTACAGCAGCTCAGTTTGCAATAGCCAAACCTTGGAAACGACCCAAATGCCCATCAACTGGTTCATGGATAAAGACGTGTGTATGTGTGTTCTTTTTTTTAGTACAATGGTCTGCTACTGTTATGTAAAAAAAAGTGTAAAGTCTGAGACATTTCTAGATAAATGAATGCACCTTGAGACCATACTGTTTAGTGAAGTAAACTGGTCACATGCCTGTAAATACCATTTTTTAAAATTTGTTTTTGGTGTGAAAAACCAAAAGTGTAAAAGGACAAAGCATATAATAGATATTATGAAATTTGAAGAAAATGTTCAAATGAGGAGGGAAACAAGAGAGGAGGAGGGGTCCGGCAGGATGGCTCAGTGGTCTAAAGCGCCTGCTTGGGAAAGCTTAGGCAGCTGCAGGGACCGCAGTTCAATCCCCGGCACCGCATGCTGTGCCAGCCCTGCCCTCAGGGCAGGCTGAGCCGGCCGTAAAAATAAATAAACAAATAAAAGTTCTGAAACACGAATAAAATAAAATAAAAAAGAGAGGAGGAGGGGAAAAGGAAAGAAAGGAAAAGTTTTAAAAGACTGAGAAAAGAAGGAAAACATGGAAACAAAGGTTTTACAAATGGTGAGGGGAAGAGGGGCTGAAGGGAGGTTAGGGAAACAGGGAAGAAAAGAAACAAGTTACATCGTGCACACGTACAAATTCTCTGTGATGACTGTGATCTCTGTAGATCTAAAATGTACCAATAAAATCTCATTTTAAAAAAAATGAACAGCAATAATAAAGTACAAAGAAGGCTTTCTGTCAAGCCTCATCTCTAAAGGCAATTGTGCTAACTTCCTCACTATAATATAGAATAACTATAATCTGCTTAGTTCCAGAGTTGTTTGGAAAAAAATATAAAATAGCCATGCAAGCATCCTTCCCCACATTCATCAGCCCATCGTGGCTAGACCCATAACTACTTTCAGCAGCCAGGGTCACTTTGGCTTCTAAAGGAATCCTGTACTCCTAGGTGCACTCTAGGTGGGCAGTTGGTACACTTCAGAGATGCGAGGCCAGAATTCTTGGAAACAGAGATTGATTTGCAGATATATTAAACCTAAACTTGTCTGTACTGATTATGGTTCTGCCATAAGAGGCTTGTTTACATTATATAATTTTCAATTGCCGGGCGTGGTGGCTCATGCCTGTAATCCCAGCACTTGGGAGGCTGAGGCAGGAGGATCGCTGCGAGTTCGAGACCAGCCTGGGCTACAAAAGTGAGCTCAAAGCCAGCCTCAACTGCACAGTGAGACCCTGTCTCAAAAAGCCAAAAAAAAAAAAAAAAAAAGTCCCCTGGACACTGTATTTCTACAAAAGAACTGAACTAAAGTAACAGGAGAATAGACAAAAGAGGTTGGCAAGAGCACTTGCACGTCCTTTTATCCATCCTGAACTGACAGATGTCACTTAAGTTAACTGTTCCCCATCTGTCAGTGGTTTGGTTGTTATTGCGGCTCTGTAACATCCATACGCTATATTCCAAAAAGCTAAAGTGATAGTATTGACAGATGGGGCCTTAGGAGGTTACTAAGTCATGAGGATCTGGTCTTCACATATGGGACGACCCTTACAAAAGGGGCCTAGGGAACTAGCAAGGCCCTTTTGCTCTCTGTCCCTCTGGTAAGGTCAGCACCGAAGCAGTAACGGGTCACCTGGATGTGAAAACCAGGTCTTCACCAGATGTTGAATGTGCAAACATTTTTTCCAGGAAGTTACTGATTTTTTTAAATGGTACTGGGAATCAAACTCAGGACCTTGTGCTTGTCAGCCAGTTGCTGTGCTGCTGAGCTATCTTCCTGACCCACCTGTAGATACTTGGACTTTAAACTTGTCAGCCCCCAGAACTGTGGAAAATACATTCCTGGTGTTTATGGCCAACTTAAACTACACTGTCACTAATAGACTAAGGTGCTATGTGTCCCTAGGAATGCAGAGTCGAGTGGTTTTTGCCTTAAGTAGAAGTGACCCTTGATTTAAGGCACACTGAATGGAATGTACTCTCAGGCAAATCTGCTTCAAAGCACATCAGTATAAAAAAAAAACGTTGTGACCTTCGAGGAAGAAGTAAAATAATTAGAAGATGCAGAAGCATGTGCAAATAAAAACACTTAAATCCTGCTGTCATCCTTGCTGATCAATGACACTGTCAGTGTTTCTTTCAAGCTGTGTACCAAGGACACACAGTGTTGTAAGCACACGCATTTATATGGATTATTCTTTTTTTTAAAAAAAATGTATTTAGTATAGGGTCTACAGGGTCTCACTACACAGATTGGACTAATAGTGATTCTCCTGTTTTTAGCTTTCCAAGTTCTGGGATTACAGGTGCATGTCACCACACTCAGTCTCAATCATAGTCTCAGTGGGTCCCAGGGGCAGGGCCAACGTGGCAGGCCAATTGAACCTCAGTCCCTGCGGCTGCCTAAGCAGGCACTTTAGCCTGCTGAGCTATCTGGCCAGCCCTATATGGATTATTCTACATAAATAGTTTTATAGCCTATATCTTTTGATTGACATAGAATTTTCCCTTTTTTTTTTTTTTTTTTTTTGTCTTTTTGAGACAGGGTCTCCCTATGCAGTTGAGGCTGGCCTTGAGCTCACTTTTGTAGCCCAGGCTGGTCTCCAACTCGCACCAATCCTCCTGCCTCAGCCTCCCGAGTGCTGGGATTATAGGCCTGAGCCACCACGCCCGGCTTGACATAGAATTTTCCATGGGACACCTTTCAAGCAGGTGGAGGGATGACATTATGTGTCTCATTAAGCTGTTAGCATATGTATTACATAGGCTGACAGCACAGTATTAAGATATATGAATTCTAGATGTAAATGTAATATTTGGCTGTCTCGGCAGGATGTTATAGGACAGGAGAGTGTGACACTGGATAAAGAATGATCAGCGCTGATGATTTGTTTCATGAAGTAAATTCGATTCTTGCCCACAGTTGAAGTCAGGGACCTCAACAGGCAGAGATGAGGCCATGAGATCAGTGTTGCTACTGTCACATCTAAAGCTTCTTGCCCAGCTGTAACACGCCACGAAATGTTGACAGCATGCTGCCTTCCGCTATTCAGAAAATTGCAGCCTTTCAGTTGAGACTGGGTGTGGTGCTGCGCTCCTGTAATTCCGGCTCTTGGGAGGCTGTAAACAGGCAGATGACTACAAATCCCATCTATTAGTGAGATCCTCAACACCCTGCAGATCCTTCCCTAAAATACATTAGAAAAAAAAAAAAAGCAGCCTTTGTTTCTAGGCATTTCCTAGGACTCGGCTTGAATCTCGTACAGCTGATTGGTGCGTGCTTATGACTGCTTCCCTGCACACACGAGAAATGCAGACACAAAGGTGGAGGTGTCCGCCCACCACCAAGAACTGTGCTGCACGGTGGGGCAGGCTCCAGAGCACACAATCCTGAGGCTATGCTTTTCAGGAGCATGCACCGTATGGCATCAGGAATTCTGTCTTTCTTTTAGTGCCAGGGTTAAGCCCAGGCTCTGTTGTGATGAGCACACACTGCCACTGAGCTAGATTCCTGCTCAAGCACACGGATGGCTTACAGCCCTTACACCAGTCAGAATGAATCTCACAAAGGGTAAAATAGTTAGAGGAAGAATATAACTATCGTATCTAAAACCTTAAGATTTGTAATTAAAATCAGCATTAAGAGATGTGTAAAAGGAGATAAGCACCTACTGATCTAGCGTCAGGGCAAAACTGGACTTGAGAGCCTTTCGGTGTGAGTTTTTCTTCAGTTTGGGATTAAATTCTCTAACTCCTCAGGCCCCAAGGTAACTTTTATAATTTGCCAGGAGCACTCCAGTGCTTTCTGGAGTAGACTTCAGATTTTTAGAACAGAAAGGTAGTTGACAGGAGAGAAAAGTGGTAACTGCCCTCTGCCACCTCCCAGACAACCGCATGGCACAGCCAACCATGTACTACTGTATGTTAGGTGCCCTGTCTAGACCTGTTCCAAAATAACCCCGTGTGATTCTGAGAGACATGAGTGACCCAGGTCCCACACTTAAGTGATTGGCCAGTCAAAATCCTTGGTGGAGGTGCCAAGATCTGAAGCCAAGAGATCTGAGCTCACTGCTATACTGCACACTGGTCTGAGGCTCAACTTCATTAGACTGGGTTAACTGGAGTAAGGTTTTCAATTTCTCTTTTCAGTTTCCTCATTGTAAAGAGGTTAACAGTAATTATTTCTGTATACTACAAGGTGGTTGTCAGCTTGGGACACATAAATACATGTGACTACCACTTGTAAAAAACAGCATGCTGTACAACTCAGGTCATGTTGCTATAATGAAAAGAAGTAAGAGGCACTTACTCATCTTGTGTTTGGGGTATATTTTTCTGCCTAGTCAATATAAGACAATGGACATAGTTAACATTCATTAAATACTCAGTAAATATTAGAAAAACAGAAAATATTTCTTCTCTTCAGGAACCTATAACCAGAAAGGAAGAAAAACAGCAGCTACTTTGATAAGACAGTGACTTGGAATGGCTCCTTGGGGGTCAGGGAAAGCCTGTAACTCCATTGATAAAGCCTACTGGAACTGTTGGCAGCCAAGCAATACTACCTTCAAGAGAGGAGAACTGGGGCTGGTGAGATAGCTCAGTAGCTAAGTGCCTGCCTGGCAAGTGCAAGGTCTTGAGTTCAATCCTGGTATAAAAGAAAAAAAGGTGGGGTGTGGGGAATGAATTATCAAGAATTGGGGGAGTTGCTGGGGATAGCCCTGTGGCACAAGTGCCTGCCTGGCAAGTGCAAGGTCATGAATCCAAATCCCAGTCCTGAAAAAAAAAAAAAAAAAAAAAAAAATGGGGGCCTGGGAGATAGCTCAGTGAATAAGCATTTGCCTGACAAGCGCAGGGTCCTGAGTTCAACCCCCAGTATGGGGTTGGGAGGATGGGGAGGCCAGGTGTGGTGGCACATGCCTGTAATCCCTGAGGCAGAAGGATCAGTGCAAGTTCCAGACCAGCCTGGGCTACAAAAGTGAGCTCAAGGCCAGCATGAACTGCATAGTAAGACTCTTATCTCAAAAAGAAAATGAAAATACCAAGAAAAGAAAAGAGGGGCCTGGCAGGATGGCTCAGTGGTCTAAAGCACCTGCTTAGGAAAGCTTAGGCAGCTGCAGGGACCGCGGTTCGATACCTGGCACCACATGCTGCACCAGCCCTGCCCTCACGGCAGGCTGAGCCGGCCATAAAGATAAACAAACAAACAAACAAACAAAAGCTCTAAAACAAGAAACAAAAGATAAAATAAAATAAATTCTTAAGAAAAAAAAACAAGAAAAGAATTGGCTCTGCAGGTAGTCAGTGACTTCTTATGGGGGTGGGGAGCACAGCAGCTGAAGACACACCTTATCTTCAGTCCCTGTTCTGCACTGCACCCACTGTCCAGTCCGAGGGAGGCTTCCTTTAGCCTTAGGTCTCTAGAGCTTCAACTGCATCAGGTGGAGAAAACCACAAGCTTAAGAAGAGTTACCAGGGCCTGGTGGGATGGCTCAGTGGTCTAAAGAGCCTGCTTGGGAAAGTTTGGGCGGCCTCAGGGACCGCGGTTCAATCCCCGGCACCACATGCTGTGCCAGCCCTGCCCTCGGGGTGGGCTGAGCCGGCCATAAAAATGAGTGAATAAACAAAAGTTCTGAAACAATAAATAAATAAAAAAAAAAAAGAAAAGAAGAGTTACCTCTGAAGAATGTCACCCTAGACTCAAACGCCATCTTCTGGAAGTCTCCATGAACTCGCAAGCAGGTGGAAGTTCCTGGTTTACACCTGCATTGTCCTACAAGTTGGTGTATTCTGCTGTTATTTCCCCACTGTGTCAGTAAGTTTCCAGGAAAGTGCTAAAGAAAAGCCTATTGAGCATAACTGAGGGTGGGGCAGAGAAGAAGGCTGTCTAGCATTAGATGATGGATAGATAGATCAAGGTCACTTGGACATAGTCTTAGATTGACTGGAATGGGTCTGCAGTCCATTAATCTGTAATTTATTAATTACACATAACTTTAAAAGCCTTAATACAATTAATCCAATCCACATATAGATGAGTGAAAGAAATGAAAAACATAGCTCCACCAAAGTACCAGATGTGTGCTGTTGATAGTTGACAGAGAAGAAACTGAAGATAAGCACAGCCCAAAAGCTCAGCTGCAGTGCTCAGGGTCACCAAACTGTGCAGTATAGGACCATGGTGGTGGCTTCACAATACTCCCCAGGAATACCATAGAAGTTACTCACAAATACAGAAGAAAATGTTGTGGGACCATCTCAATGAATGCAGAAAAAGTATCTGATAAATGTAACCATCATTGGGGGAGATGGCTCAGCGGCACAAGCACCTGCCTGGCACACGCAAGGTCCCTAGTTTGATTCCTGGCACCCTCCCTCAGCCCTCCTTGTTCAAAATGTAATGATCATTAACAATAAGAATTCTTGGCTAACCGGGTGTGGTGGCTCACGCCTGTAATTGCAGCACTCGGGAGGCTGAGGCAGGAGGATTGGTGAGAGTTCGAGACCAGCCTGGGCTACAAAAGTGAGCTCAAGGCCAGCCTCAACTGCATAGGGAGACCCTGTCTCAAAAAGACAAAAAAAAAAAAAAAGAATTCTTGGCTAACTAAGAATGAAAGGGAATTTCCTGAGTCTGATAAAAGGTATGTACAAAAACCTCAACTAAAATATTGGTTCAATATTGAATGCATTGCCCCAGTTTTACTAGTTCTATTTGCTGTTAAACTGGAGGCTGAAAAGGCAAAAAAAAAGTCTTAACAAAGAAAAAGAGAAGGGGCTGGGGAGATAGCTCAGTAGAATAAGCACTTGCTTGGCAAACACAAGGACCTGAGTTCAATCCCCGGCTCCACAAAAAAAAAAAAAAAAATCCGTTAATCCGTTCAAAACTTAAATCTCAAATCAGGCTTCGTAGTACACGTTTGCAATCCCAGCACTTGGAAGACTGAAGCAGGAGGATGGCCACCAAGTTTAAGGCCAGCTTGGGCTACATAATGAGTTCAGGATCAGCCTGAACAGTATACAGCAAGGCGTTTGCTCAGATAAAAACAAAGCCTCGGTGAGTCCTCTGAGCTACCTTCATCAGGTCTTCTCGTCGTTTCTTTCGGCACCGACACCAGAACATCACAACACTCAAGTACTAGTAACAAATGGAGGTGAAAATGTAAACATATGATATACGCTAACAAACAGATGTCAAACACACTATGGATGTGGTAGTACGTGCCTATAACTGCCCATAATCCCACCTATGTGGGGGGCTGAGGAAGGAGAATCAAAAGTTCGAAGCCAGCCAGGGCAACTTAGGGCTGGCCAGAGAGCGCAGC
>PVJA010025583.1:12869-30674 GCA_004027025.1 Myocastor coypus
TCTAATGGCTCCTTGATTGTTGTCTCTTCTCTTGCCTGGGATGTTACTGGTTGTCTCCTCCCCTGCTTGGAATGTTTTCAATTAGCATTTGTATTAACCTGATGTTAGGTAAATGGTGATAGAAGTAGTGGTCTCTAGTCTGCATTCCCCAAAGCAGTTATGCAAATTCTATAGGCTGTCCTTTGGTATTCAATAAAAGATTCTTCTGTGGGTCGAGGCTCACTTCGAGAGAGACAAGCCTCGGTGAGTCCTCTGAGCTACCTTCATCAGGTCTTCTCGTCGTTTCTTTCAGCACCGAAACCAGAACATCACAACACTCAGCAGACTAATGGGCCTGCTTAGTCAATCCCCAGGTCATGTTGAGATGGCGATTGAGACTGGGCATGGTAGTGTGTGCCATAATCCTAGCACTTGGGCAACTGAAAACAGAAGGATCAGCACTAGTCTGATCTACGTAGTGAGACCCTGTATGCCCTCTACCAAATACATTAAAAAGACAACAAAAGAAAAAAAAAAAAGGCTTTCACAACCAGCTCTGGCTGTGTAGCTCTGAAGCTTCACTCAATCTCAAGGATTAATACAAGAAAATCAAATAAATGGAAGAAAATTTAATAGAAGATGTACAGACCTCTACTTTAAGCCAGATGTGGTGGTGCGCACCTGTAATCCCAGCACTGTGGGAGACTGACACTATGTGTGTGAGCCCCAGCCACGCAATTTAGCAAGACATTCCCTGTCTCAAAATGAAAAATAAAGAGGACTGAGGAGGTAGCAGTCTGAAGGCCCTGGGTTCCATCCTGAGCCCTGAAAAAAAAAATCTAAAATACTTTTCTTTGAGAGAAATTAAAGACAGTCTAAAAAATGGAGATTCTATATTCATGAATCTGAATATTTAAAACTCAAATGATGAAAAATTTTTTGAAATTGATCTATAGAATCAATATAATTCCAATGGAAATCTCCAGGTATTTTGTTTTTTTAGACGGCCTGTTAATTTCTACTAAAGTGTATCAGTAGCCAAGAAACTATTGAAAAAACTCTTGCAGAACTCATTTCTCTAAACTTCAAGATTTACTATACAGGTGCAATAATAAATAATACAATGGGAAAGCTAAATGAATCAATGAAACAACATCCAGAGGCTAGAAGTAGACCTATACACCCACGATCACTTGATTATTTATTTATTTATTTATTTACTTACTTACTTATTATGTATTTGGTACAAGGTTTCACTATGCAGCTCAGACTCAGCATGCCTGGAGGAAGGGCTGGAATGGCATGGCATGTGGTACCAGGGATTGAGTCCCAGTCCCTTCACTTGCCTAAGCAGATACTTAAGTCTGCTGAGCTATCTCGCTGGCTCAATCACATGATTTTTGACAAGAGTGCCAAGGGAAAAGAAAATTCTTTTCAATAAAATGTGTTGAAGCAACTGGATACCCATATAGGAAACAGCAGGCCTTAGCCTTTTCCTCTCCCTACATAAACATTTTCCTGAGAGGGTTCATAGATCTATATGGAAGCCAAAGTTACAGTTTCTACAGAAAATTATCTTCATGGCCTTCTGGAAATAATTTCTTGGGATACAATCAGTACCAACTGTAGAAGAAAAATAAAAATATAAATAAATTGCCCTTCATTAAATTATCAAGACGTCGTTTAAAAAGTTAAAAGGCAAGCCGCTGATAAGATTTGTATCTAGACTACATAAAGACTCCCACCAATCAACGACAAATATACTCAATAGACTGAAAGAAGCTATCTGAATGGCCAGATAGCACATGGGCAAGTGCTCCAGAGGATTCCAGGCCAAGGAAGTGCAGACAGATCCTACATACTCACTAGAATGGTTAAAATTAGCAAGCATGATGATATTAAATGTTAACAAAGATATGGAACAACCAGAACTCTTCATATTTTTAGCAAAAGAGTAAAACGATAAAGTCTCTTTGAATGACAGATTGGCAGCCTTTAGCCAACACTTGCATACTTTGTAACTCAGGGGCTGGGGAGATAGCGCAGTAGAATCAGTGCTTGCCTGGCAAGTGCAGGGTCCTGAGTTCAATCCCTGGTACTGGAAAAAAAAAAAAGAAAAAAGAAAAAAGAAAAAGAAAAAAAAGAAAACTTTAACATACTTTGTAACTCAGCAGTTCTGTTTGTGCACACGAGAAACAAGATACCTCCAAATCTTGAATTGTTCAAGAATATATAAACCAGATATGAATGGTGGAATTCCTATAATCTCAGCAGTTGGGAGGCAGGAGGACTGCTGTGAATTCAAGGCAACCTGAGCCACATAGTGAGTTCAAGGCCAGCCTGAAGTATATAATAAGACCCTGCCTCAAAAGAAGAGAAAGTTTTGTGCTGTAGATTTATTCATGATAGTGAAAAACAGAAATAGTCCAAATATCAACAGGAGGGATAAGCAAATTGTAACATATAATATAATGCTATATTGCTATGAGAATAAAAATAAATAAACTGTTTATGCCTGGAACAACACCATAAATCCCAAAATGATCTGAATTCTTGATTTGAGTCATTCACTTAAACTCATACCAATAGATATTGTTGGCTCTCAGTTTTAATAAAAGATCCACTAAAGAGGGGCCCGGCAGGATGGCTCAGTGGTCTAAAGAGCCTGCTTGGGGAAGCTTGGGCGGCTTCAGGGACCGCGGTTCCATCCCTGGCACCACATGCTGCGCCAGCCCTGCCCTTGGGGTGGGTTGAGTCAGCCATAAAAATGAGTGAATAAACAAAGGTTGTGAAACAAGAAAAAAAAAAATAAATAAATAAAATGAAATAAATTCTTAAAAAAAAGATCCACTAAAGAAAAGTAATACCCAAGATTCTATTCATTTATTCATTCATTCATTCATTCAGTACTTACTGACCACATAGTATTTGCTCCCAGCAGGGTGACACAACCTAAGGAAACAATTTACCAAAACAGACATAAGGTTTACCTCAGTCCTTCCTGTACACAACACCCCTCAGTCCTGTGATGGCCAAATGTAAAAAATGAACAAGGCGATGACACTGTTTAAGAAGTTCAGGGGCTGGCCAAACAGCTCAGTGGACTAGAGTGCCTACAAGCAGGCTCAGGGGCCAAGGGCCCAATCCCCAGGCTTGCCGGGCCAGCTCACCCCAGGGATGCACTGGCACAGCAACTGAGATTTTTTTTGCATGCCTGCAATCCCAGCTCGTGGAAGGCTGTAAACAGGAGGATCACTACGAGTCCAATCTAGTAGAGAGATTCTCAACACCCCATAGACCCTTCCCTAAAATAAAAAAATAAAAGTTCGGCGTCCAGTGGAGGAAGCAAGAGGATAGCCAGTTACAATATGGATTTATAGCAATTACAACAGTACAACAGAAAGTGCTATGTGAACAAGAAAAAGAAAATGATTGCTAATTTTGCCTGGGATAGATGATGTCAGATGGTGAGATGGTTCATGTTTCATTGGGTTGATGGCACTGCAGTGGAGTGGAAAAATGTGGAATTTCCACTTTGAAATGCACATACAATGTAATTATCCAATTACTTGAAGGGTCAGAACTGAAGTAAATGCCCATAAAGACTTAGACCCGTGGAAAAAGGGTCTTGCTTTATGGTAGCGTTAAAATTTTGAATAGGGGCTGGGGATATAGCTCAGTAGAATAAGCATTTGCCTGGCAAGAGCAAGGGCCTGAGTTCAATTCCCAGTTCCGGAAAAAAAAAAAAAAAAAATTTTTTTAATAGGTAACTGGTATCAGTCATATTGCTGATCAATGGCTCCTGTTGCAATCTGTGCCAATCTCCAGAAGGGCTCACTTTTGCTTCCTTTTCTCCTTTAATGTATTTGCTTGTTACAGGGTCTCACTATACAGCTTGGACTCATAGTGATCCTCTTGCTTTCAGCTTACCCAGTGCTGGGATTACAGGCATGTGCCAACTGTACCCAGATGCTATGATCGGCACAGCCCGCCCTGGGCGTGGGGCTGGTGCTGGGTTTGCCTAGGCATTGCCTAAGCAGGCACTTTTTGGTCTGTTGCACTATCTCACCAACCCCAGGGCTCACTTTTTAAGTAATACTAAGTCTCTAAAGCTGAAAGTTTCAAGGCTAGATCTTAAACTGCATGGTGATTTGCTGGGCCTTGATCTCCTTCCTGGCTTGTACAGGGCTTGAGCCCCAGCACATATCATGACTCTGTGCGTTAGGAAACAGAATTTCTCATCTAAACCTGAACAGTTTATCAGGAAAAGAGGGGCCAGGACATAGCATTAAGCCTTGCAGGAGCAGCAGTCCCTCTGGCCTTTGCCCCCTTGTAAATACCACTCATAAGCACGTACTGCACCTGCTGCCTGTCTTGCCCAGCTCACAGCAATGCTCACCATAATCACCATCCTCTGTAAGCTTCTACAGAGACCAGCAATAGGTATTAAATTAATCTGAGAGGGACAGTTTGGGAAGGTAGGACCAAAATAGCAGAACTCTCTCATTGCTCCCAGGCTCTTCCTACCCCACTGGAAGGCTCTGTCAGCTGCAGCTGAGATTTTAATATAGATAATGACACAGGCACAGGACCACTTCCGATGGTACTGCAGGTTAGTGTGCTCAGTATGAACACAATCACAAAATACGAGCTCAGCATTTTTCAGCGGAACTGGCTCTTCACTGGCATTTCTAGCCAAACTAAAATCATTAAAGTTATTGCAGTGACTTGGGTACCAGAGACCATGTTGCCAGCTTTTGCTAAGCACCTGGCTTTGTATCTGTACAGCGGGTGCTGGCATCCTTTGACTATCAGATCAAATACTTAGAAGGGCTCCCAGAGGAGCACGACACACAGGGAAACAGTGGGTCTGTGCTGTGTCACAGAGGAGCTGCGAGTGAGACCATGAAAATGACTTCTGCTCTCCAAGCCTCAGGTCCTTCACGTACAGAATGAGATAATGACGCCTGATAGCATGTTGTGGCAGTGTAAACAACGTGGAAAACTGGCTGGCACGATGCCCTGCAAAGAATCGACACTGGATAAATGGTTGTTTCTGGGATTATTATTTCTAAAATGCACTGCCACTGATAGTTTTGCAGGACTATGGGGAACAAGAAGAAAAGAAAAAAAAAAAAAAAAAAAAAAAAAAAAAAAACTGGGACCGGTGGGATAGCTCAGCAGATGAAAGCACCTGCTTAGGCAAACGTAGGCAAGCACAGGGACCGAGGTCACATTTGGAACCACATGCAGCACCAGCCCCGCCCCCAGCTCAGCAGCCAGCCAGAGTCCAGGCATAATGGTGCACGCCTGTAATCCCAGTGCTGGGGAGGCAATTACCATGAGTCTGAGCTGCATGGTGAGACCCTGCAACAATCAAATACATTTTTTAAAAAAGAAAAACTGGTACAAATTTGCTTCTGTTTGGTAGCCATTTCATGCTTACATAGAAATGCTCCAGGAGGTGGGTGGGTATGCATGTGTGTGCAGTCATCTATCTGTGTGTGTGTGTGTGTGTGTGTGTGTGTGTGTAACAGAGAGAATAAATATGACTTAGATGAGAACAGCAAGTAGAGGATATGGAGAAAGGAGAGAAAGAGAAGTAGTATTTTGAAGAAATGAATATTCCTGATTACTAGACAGTAAGGTGCATGAAGGCAAAGCCTGTAATGCTTCCTTTTATTTTACTTCTTGTCCTGTTTTAAGCCATTGCTGTTTGCTCCATCAGAGCTGAACATGCACAGTGAACACGTCTGAGCCTACACCTTGACCCACACATGTGCCCCTGAAGGAGTGTCTGCACGTAAACACAGGAAAAGGAAACGCGCAGTGCTGGCGTGGGGACAAGTCCTAAGCCATGGCTCTGACAAGCACAAGTGCCCTTTGCCCCAGCGGCTGAATCACTATACACCATATGACATGCTGCGAAAGGTCCATTCACAAGGATGACAAAAGGTCATTCTACAAACAGAGCAATGATCGAACTGAGGCTTCAAGCCTTAATACAGGACAGCTCTGCCTTAGCTTCGCACTGCTGGTGCCAGAGCTGATCGTGTGTCTGAATTCTGTCACTGTCCCACACTGAGCAAGGTGTTCTGTCAACACTGATGTCTCAGTCCTCAAGACAACCCCATGGGAGACACAGTCTACAGGGTGAAGAAAATCAGATACATGCAACTCAATGACTTGCCTATGGCAAAAGAGATCAACTCTAGTTTTCCAAACCAGTCTTCTCTTCATGTACTTAAAGCAGAACGTACATTCAGGGCAGTGTCCAGGTCTCAGACCTGTCAGTGGCCACGACTGAGCACATTCAGGGAACCAGCACCCAGATAAGAAGCAAGGCCCCTGGGCTTTACCAGTCTCTCTTGACCCCAGCGTAACCACTAACCTAACTACCAACAACTCTGAGTCACCTATAGTAACCAAGCGCCGCTGAATTCCCCCATTTTCTTTATCTGTCTCATGCCTTTAGAATTACCCAACACTCTAGAGTTGATTATTTCTTCTTTCATATAGCTTTCCTATTTGTGACAGTGATCTCTTCAAGGCTAGGATTTTATATAAGTTGAATATATCTTATCCAAAATGTTTCAGACTAGAAGGGTTTCAACATTGGGTTTTTTTTTTTTGTAGTTTTGGAATATTTACATATGCCTGATGAGATAGCTTAGGGATGAGATCCAAGTCTACACACCAAACTCATTTCTATGTCATAGATACAGAGCCTGCAGGCAACTTTATTTTTTTTATTTTTATTTTATTTTTTTTTTTTTGTTTTTTGAGACAGGGTCTCAGTATGCAGTTGAGGCTGGCCTTGAGCTCACTTTTGTAGCCCAGGCTGGTCTCGAACTCGCACCGATCCTCCTGCCTCAGCCTCCCAAGTGCTGGGATTACAGGCGTGCGCCACCACACCCGGCCTTTTTTTTTTTTTTTTGGCTTGGCAACTTTATTTTTTTTTCTGCAAAACTTTATTCCAGAGGGGCCCTGTCCTTCGCAGCTGCCTTCCACATGGCGGCCAGCCTGTTGCTCAGCTCCTCACGCTTCCTCTTGGCGTGCATAAGCATCCCCACCCTTTTCATGATGGACTTAAGGGATCATTTGTCCTTGAAGACCTTAAGCAGCTCTGCTCACATTCTTAGTCACCTTGCAGCATTTATTGAGGCCCATGGCCATGGGATAGCGGAGGGCCATGGCTACTATTCTTCAATGGTCCTTGAAAACAACTCCTTCCTTGGCAGAAGGAAGCCGGCAGGCAACTTTATATAACATTTTAAAATAATTTTGATGTGGAAGTTTCTACTCACTGCATTACAACAGCACAAAAAAGTGTTGGGCTTTTATAGCACTCTGGATTTCAGAGATCTGGAGTGTGGATGCTTAGACTCCACATGGTTTCGGCCCCCTCTGTCCCAGTTACTCTTTTCTCATTGCTGGGACACCCACACTGGAGGAAGGAGAGGTTTATTTAGCTCACAGTTATTGGAGGTTTCAGTCCATACCTGGCCAAGTCCAAGGCAGCATGGCACATGGCAGAGAGCAAAGCCATGAAGGAGGAGTGGCAGCAGCCCAAGCAGCTAACTTCTCTTCCTTCCTTACATTGAAATGCAAATCACCTGCCCTGGAGCAGCATGGCGCCCACAATCCTTAATCACAAACTCCAGAAGCCACCTCTTGACCGCGGCAGGCTTTAGGAGGACACCTATATACAAAGCACAACAACCTCACACATCTAACGGGGAGCAGCTGCTGCAGGGAATATATGCGGTACCTAAGAGCTACTTCCTACTTAATTTGTTTCTGGCACTATTTTAAATACTTTACATGAATTATCTCAATCCTTCTTGGGCCAGCCAAACAGCTCCACAGATTAAAGCGCCCGGAGCGCTGTCTGGCCCCGCCCCGGGGGGGGGGGGCGCCTCGAGTCTGTGATTGAGATGGGTGTGGTGTCGCACCCTTTTGATCCCAGCTCTTTCGGAGGCTGAACACAGGCGGATCACTGAGAGTCTCATCTATGTAGTGACATCCTGTAGCCCCTGTAGATCCTTACTAAAATACAAGAAAGAAAGAAAGAAAGAAAGAAAGGAAGGAAGGAAGGAAGGAAGGAAGGAAGGAAGGAAGGAAGGAAGGAGGGAAGGAAGGAAGAAAATCCTTCCAATAACCCAATGAGGGAGGTAGGTACCATCATTGTATTCCTTTAAGAGCTGAAAAAACTGAGGCACAATGAAGTCAGATTTTACCCAAGTGAAACAGCAGGGAGGCAGCACTCCGCCGACCCTTAGCCTTGTTACTGTAGCTTTCTCTCATTACTCTTCTGCTGTTGTAGACTTTACTGTACAAGGCACGTGTGCTGTGTCATATTGGAGATTCAATTTGCTTTCACTCATGACTAACAAAGCTGTACACCTTTCATATCTGTGTTGGTCCCTTGGATGTCCTTTTGTGAAGTATCCTTTTAATGCCTTTATTTACTGTGTGAGTTATTTGCCAGATGTTCCTTACTGCAATATCTCTTCTTCCAGGGCTGTGGCTTCCCTTTAATTTTCTTAATCATGCTTTTGATTAACAAACACTTTAAACTTAATGAGATCTAAGTTAACAATTTTCCCCAGATGGTGAGGGCTCGCTGGCTTATTTAAAATACTGTGTGTGTTTGGGAGGAGGAGGGAGTTATCACATCAGAAAGACTGGTAGGATGCTCAGTCTGGGTTCTTAGCCCTCCTGTGGCCACATGCTAAGCTGAGCACAAATGGGCTGTTGGGGAAAATGCCTGCTAGCCATCTATCAAAGTTTACTTTTACTGCTTACAACAAAGAATCCTATGGATTCCTTAGCTCACCCTCTTTATATTGATATTTCTGTATTTTCTATACAAGGCAGCATGGCTTAAAAACAGTGGGCTTCCGATAGCCTGAGATGCTCTGAAGTCATACTGAACACATTAGGAAAAACAAGGGCGTTTTTATCTCATAGCCTCCTAGGGAAATGAAGAATAGGAGATCCAGTTAAGCCTGGGCCTCTTCCAATAAAGCAGGCAATCTAAAAAGTACAACAGAATATTAACAGTTTAACAAATTAGCAGCAAAAATAGTTCTTCAGCTGTGCCTAAGCATAATTGCAGTCTTTTTATTGTGGTTATAATAACAAGCACTGATTATTTAAATGGAAGAGCAAACAATAATTTCAGTTGGAATGAGCATTACTTTTTAAAAAAATATATATTTATTTATGTTTTTGTTTGGTACAGAGTCTCCCTATGCAGCTCAGACTCATAGTGATCTGCCTGTCTCAGCCTCCCCAGTGCTAAGATCACAGACATGTGCCACCATGCCCAGTTTTGGGCCTGGCACAGTACCAGGGACTGAACTTGGGGCCTTGTATATGCCAGGTAGGTGCTTAGACTCTACTGAGATATCTCCCCAGCCCAGAATGAACATTTCTAAATATCACATCTATCCTGATGAGCAAGCTGTGGGGCTCGTTCCTATAAAGCAGTGTTCTAACGGGAAGAGTGTTCGGTGAGGCATCCAGGAATCATTCTGACAGACCCACCACATCCCACCCTCGTGACATGTAAGCACCAGCCAACATTAACATCTGAGACTGAAAACACAAAAAGAAATTAGAGTACTCCGAGTCGAAGGTGGTGGGTGATGCACATACTAAATTGATGGAGATGAAACCCTGGGCATTTCTGGACTGCATCATTTGGAAGCGTTTTCAGAATGGGCCCTGTTGTCTTCGACCCTGAAGTGACAGCAAATCTCCATTCTTTGATGTTGACTGGGTATAATTTATCAAAAGAGTCAGAAGTTTTTATTGTCTTTTTTTAAAAAAGAATATCGCAGTTGGGCATGGTGACAGCTCCCTGTGATCCTAGCATTGTGAGGCCGAGGCAGGAGATCTGCAAGGTTGAGGAAGTCCCCATCTCCAAACATAAACAAATAAATAAAATAAAAATCCAAAATGAGAAGGCTGAGGATTGTGAAGGCTCTGGCTTCAAATCCCAGGACAGTAAAAAGAAGACAATGTAAGGTAGCACTTAGGATCTTGGGATTCAGAGGTAGCCAGATCTGGGTCTGATGGACTCTAGCTGGTGCGTGACCTTGAACTCGGGCCAGCCTAGTTGAGCCTCAATTTCCTAAGGCACAAAAAGGAACTAACACTCCACTTCCTGGGAGTGGCCGACAGATGGGGGGATGTATTTAAAGTTAATATAACTTCATCTTCTACTTCTGCCTCCACTTCCATATTAGCTGTCAAATGTCCCAAATCAGGTTTCTTTGACCTACAGCCTCGATGTCCTTTTTGATGAAAGGAGGGAAATCATATCCACGTCAAGTGTTGTACAAATTAAGTGAGATCTTGCAAGAACGATTTATTATACTGTCTGGCACACAGCAGTTTTCTAATAAAAAGCTATTGGTTTTAAACAAAGGAGAGGATGCCCAATATTGTGTCTATGCCATTAAGAAGATAATCTACACAGCAGTCCCTCACTATTTCATGGGTCAGCTTTTGCAGACTCACTCTTTTGTGGGTTTTCAAACTATTTATCGTGGATTTTTCACTATATTGTGGGATTTTGCAGTACCGTACATTGTACGTATGTTGTAAAAATTAATTAGGTTTACGAGTTTAGAAAGTGGTTGAGGGACGCAGGGTGGAGCTGGAGGAACCCATGCCCAAGCACTGGCCTGGCGGGAAGCCAAGCCCCAGCCCACATGGCAGCAGCAGTTCTATCCGGAGACACCAGGGGCCCTGAGTGTATCTTCCCCAATCAAAGCCAGGACCTGGGACCACACCAGAGCCCCACAGAGGGCACCAGGGATTGGAGCAGTGAAGAACCCCAGGAGGAACAGGAGGACCCGGGGGCAGGCCCCCAGGGACTACTCCTGTCAACTGCTGAACCAAGATCCTGAACCTAAAGAGGTAGAGCTGGCACCTGTGGGGAACGGAGAAGATGTAGGCGCTGACATCCAGGATCGGATCCAGGTGCTGGGGCTTCATTTGCCAGACGCACCATTAGAGAGTGATGACAAGACGAGGAGGACACCGCAGCTCTGAGCAGCCACAGCTCCACCCCCAGGGACCCAGAGCGCGTAGAGCCAGTGAAAAGGACAGAGGCTGGAGCAAGCCTGCCTGTGCCAGGGGGGCCTGCCTGGGCTCGGGAGATTTCAGATGCCCAGTGGGAAGATGTGGTACTGAAAGCCCTCCAAGCCGGCGAGCACCTCCTGCCTGGAAGCGACTACCCTGAGAGCTGTCTTAACTTCCCCACATTCCAAACCAGAACCGGCACAGGACTGAACAGATCTTTTTTTTTTCTTTTCTTTTCTTTTCTTTTTTCAGGACTGGAGTTCAAACTCACAACCTTGCACTTGCCAGGCAGGCACTTGTGCCACGGAGCTATCTTCCCCAGCCCCTGAACACATCTTTGATCATAATCTTCACCTCCATCTCCCTGCCTTTCACATCAAGGCAAATGAGATTTCTGCTCAGAGACCCACTTTATTCAATTCTGTACATGTGGGGACACTGACACACGCCCAACCCATCTTAGCATGCATCGCTCTGGAGAATAAAGCACCCTATGAACACACACACACACACACACACACACACACGCACACGCACACGCACACACACAAAGTGGCTAAGAAGTGGTTAAAACACATTGGAAGTGTTTTAGAAAGTGAGCAAGGTTCATAAGAATGTGGGAAGGGTTTAGAGAGCCTTAAAATATACATTAATACTAAAATAAATATAATGTCACTATTCTGCGGATTTTCACTTATCACGGGTTGTCTGCACCGTTACGTAACCTCTGCAATAAGCAGGGGACCAGTGTACATTGAAAGAAAAACTGAAGTCTCTCTAGATAGTTCTAGAATTTGTTACATCTTGGTTTGGACGATGGCGATGTTGAATGTGCATTTTCTCCACACCCCTTCTTATTTACTACATATACCCTAGAATGTTATGTGTGTGGCTAAAATAATAAAATAACCCCTTAGTTATCCAGGTCTTGCTCTCTGCAGGTCTGAACTTCCCTGGAGCTGCACAAGCACAGCAGCGGTGCTGCCACACAGGGCTCCTGCAGGGACAGTGTCCTCCTGATTCGTGACAGCGCTCCTGGCTCCTGAGTCTCACTGTGGTTTGCTCGCGACTGACTTCCCAAGAGAGCAGTGGTTGCAGGGAGTTACCTTTTGGCCAGAAAAACAGGAAGCACTCATTTTGTCATCAGCACCTCTTTCAAATAACAGGCAGATGTGTATTTTTTCCATGGAGAGTCAGAGATACTGTGCTAAAGACAGGAAGAGACCGGGCCAAAGGTGGTGTTATCTTATTTGAGAATCCTCCACACCTGTGACCACCATTACATTTCAAAACAATGGCTCTAAAGTTGCCTTAATGTTCTGGGGACTCTGGAAAAGCAACAGGGCCACAAGGCCAGAGCAGCAGGACCCTGTGTCAGGACTGGAAACCCATCCTTTGTCCTTCGGCTGCTTGCAGAATTCACTGAGCAAATTATCTGCCAGTCCGATTACTTCAATACAGGATGACCAAATAATATTGCATTTTTCATTAATTTTTATAAGATAATACGACAAGAAGTACAAAATGAGAATTTTATCAAATTTATTAAATACAGGAATGAACTGGTTGAAATGACATCTGCCTGAGCAACGCTGAGAATGGTGAGTACATAAGCATGCCTCCTGAGCAAGGCTCAGGGTGGAGGTCCAAGTAGTTAATTCCTGCATGCCTCAGTTTCCATGTTACAAAGTGAGGTGGCTGGATTAGAGGAGCCTGGTTTGTGTGTGTGTGTGTGTGTATGCATGTGTGTATGTATGTATGTATGTATGCATGTATGTATGTATTTGGTTGTTACAAGGTGTCACCACACAGCTCAGACTTGTGGCCATACTCTTGCTTTCAGCCTCTCCAGCACTGGGATTACAGGCATGCACCACCAAGCCTGGACTCTGGCCGGCTCAGCCGCCCTGGGGGCAGGACTGGTGTGGGATGTGGTGCCAGGATCCAACTGTGGTCCCTGCACTTTGCCTAAGCTTGCACACTATAGTGTGTTATAGGTTGATCTAGATGTTTCCCCATAAGGCCTCATGCAGTCACAGGGGACCTTTTATAGTTTTTCAGACGTGACTGGATCTAGAGTGTGTGACACTGAGATTACAGGTATGTGATTACTAAATCAGTCCACTCATTGGTTTGGCATAATTCTGGGTGTGCGTGCTACCCACCCCAAAGGTGGGTAGCCTAGATAGAATATAAAGGGACATAGAGCTGGCCAGATAGCTCAGTGGACTAAAGTGCCTGCTTAGGCAGAGCACAGGGGCCAAGGTTAGATCCCTGGCACCACAAGCTGTGTCAGCCCCGCCCCAGGGCGCACTGAGACAGTGACAGATTGGGCATGGTGGCATGTGCCTATAATACCAGTGCTTGGGAGGCTGAAAACAGGAGGACACTATGAATCTAATCTGTGCGGTGAGACCTGTAGAGCTTATACCATATATATATATATATATATATATATATATATATATATATATATTTAAACGTCTTTTTACTAAGATGGCACCAAAGGTGAAGAAGGAAGCCCCTGCCCCTCCCAAAGCTGAAGCCAAAGCCAAAGCTCTGAAGGCCAAGAAGGCCATGCTGAATGAAAGGCATCCACAGCCACAAAAAGAGGATGCAAATGTCACCCACGTTCCACCATCCCAAGACCCTGTGGCTTGGGAGGCAGCCCAAACACCCTCGGAAGAGTGCCTCCAGGAGGAACAAGCTTGGCCGCTATGCCATCATCCGGTTCCCCCTGACCACAGAGTCAGCCATGAAAAAGATCGAGGACAACAACACACTTGTGTTCATTGCAGATGTCGAAGCCAATAAGCACCAAATCAAGCAAGCTGTAAAGAAGCTCTATGACATCAATGTTGCCACGGTCAATACCCTCATCAGGCCTGATGGAGAGAAGAAGGCGTATGTTCTACTGGCTCCCGATTATGATGCAGTGGATGTTGCTAACAAAATTGGGATCATCCAAACTGAGTTCATCTGCCTAATTCTAAATGCATACATTTTTCCACCTTAAAAAAAAAAGGGGGGGTTCCAGCAGGATGGCTCAGTGGTCTAAGGCACCTGCTTGGGGAAGCTTGGGTGGCTTCAGGGACCGCGGTTCGATCCCCGGCACCACATGCTGTACCAGCCCTGCCCTCGGGGCGGGCTGAGCTGGCCATAAAAATGAGTGAATAAACAAACAAAAGTTCTGAAACAAAAAAAAAATAAATAAATAAAATTTAAAAAAAAAAAGAAAATAAAGGGACAGAAAAAGGACTGCTTACTGCCTTCTACTGGCCATGAACTGTTGCTCATCTCTGAGGCCCTCTGTCATCCACTCCGCCTTGGAGCCAGGTGGCTATGGGCTGAAGCCTCTACAGATTGTGAGCCAAAATAAACCTTTGGTCCTTTAACACTGGGTATCAAGTATTTTTACTGGGCAACAAGAAAAGTAACTAAGACACGGTCCCGTCCCACACTCATTACAAGGACAGTCACCTGCGCATCGCTGTGGGCGTCTGCTTGCTGTGCACCTTTCCTCTTTCCCTAGAAGGGTTCTATTACCTGAGAATCCTGACGGATGCCAGCTCACTTCATTCCAACCTATGAACAGCTGAGACTGTGTGGCGCTGCAGGCAGGGGATTACTTTCTCTCCATCCCCAGTGGCCAACACCTGAGCAGTGGGTGAATTCAGAATGAGCTCTAAGGTTTCTGAAGCTAAGGTTGGCCAGATAGCTCAGTGGATTGAAGTGCCTGCTTAGTCAGACTCGGGGACCAGGGTTCAATCCCTGGTGTGCTGTGCTGGCCCTGCCCCCAGCAACTAAAACTGGACATGGTGGTGTGCCCCTGTAATCCTAGCACTTGGGAGGCTGAAAACAAGAAATCACTGTGAGTCTGATCAATGTAGTGAGACCCTGTAGACCCTGTACTAAACGCATTCAAAATAAAGAAAGAAAGCTTATGAAGCTAGAACTGAGACGTCTAATTAGCCTCCAAATACCTGAGTACCCGAGTTATTCAAGAGCTGATTATGGCTAATGCTTACCTGATCCATGCTATATGCCGGGCCCTAAAACTATGCGCTTTATATGCATTATCTCTCTTAATTCTGCATTGTGTGGATTAGGAAAGCAGAGCTACCAAAGTGAAAGGCTGCAGGCCACCTTCCAAGCTTTGTACCAATAGCACAGAAGGGCAGGAAAGCTCCTGCCTCCTCATTCTTGCGCGCCCTCTCCACGTCCAGTGAGGCACCTGTGAAAGGCCAGAGAGGCTGGACTGCTTAGACAGTTTGATCCTTAAAGCATTCTTTGATTTTGTTTCATTTGAAACAGGGTCTCCTTATGTAGCCTACACTGCCCACAAATTTGCCATCCTCTTGCCTCAGCCTCTGGAGTACCAGGGTTACGGGCATGGTGGGTACCTTAGCTGGCTCTTTTTGACTTTAATGTATTTGGTACAGGGTCTCACTATACAGCTCAGACTCATAGTGATCTTCCTCTTTCAGCCTCCCCGGTACTAGGATTACAGGTGGGCACCACCACTCGCAGTTTTGGTCACTGGCTCGGTGCAGGGCCAGCATATCATGCAGTACCGGGGATTGATCCTTGGTCCTTGCACTTGCCTAGGCAGGTGCGCAGCCTACTGAGCTATCTCCTCAGGCCTGCTTTTTTACTTTAAAAGCACTTTTCTCAAAGTACCAAATGGTTCTATGGCGTGACCAGCTGCCTAACTTCTATAATGAAGTCAGCTGGCACCACGGATATCCCTTGAATGCTTGACCTAGGTTAGGCCTCAGCTCACATCTTGGATTTGAGCTGAAAAGCAAGGCCATGTAAAGGATAAGGGGAAGACAGTGAGTCTGGAACTTAGATTTGCTTCTTAGAAGACAGAGCAGAATGTACCTCCTGTTGTGCTGCCCTGGGCCTTGAACCAGGTAAAGGGCAGTGCGGTATGCCAGAAAAATCCTATGAGGAGAATAGGGCCATGGGTCTCCCTCACCCCATTCCCACCCAGCTGTCTCTGCTCTGCTTCCCCTCCTGACCTCTGCTTACCTCCCAACAGCATCTTATACTGAGACTGAGGGGTGTAATGAGCCAAAGAGAAAAGAAAAAATTGCATAGATACTAGTACCTATTACAAACAAAAATAATTTAAAAATTCATACTGTATGCCAGCTCTATTCAAAAAAACAATGTTGGGTGGCCTTATTTGCTTCTCACAAGAATTCCATCCAAACATCTGAATTCCATCCAGACATATCGGTATGAACTCAGTATAAAAACAAAGAAAATAAGGCATGCAGAGAGGTTAAGCTAACAAGCTCGTTTGATGTACAGTTATGGAGTGGTGCAGCTGAGAGTTAAAAGAGGCTCTGGAACTGAAAAGGAAGGGATTTTCTTTGTAAAGGAAAATGAGTTTGTGTGGGGGGCAGGGGGTGTCCAGAAGAGGCAGATCCCTAGGAAAACAAGGGAGTGCTTCGAGCAGACCCTTGGAAGAAGCTACGGTGGAAAGCACTATATTTCTACACACTACTTTTGTTTCGTGTTTTTCCTGAAGGTTGGATCAGCCACACTGCTCAGGGAGACATCTGTGCCTTATGGTTTGGCTACTTGTCAAGCCAACACAATTATCTCCTGGTCTTTGGCCAATGAGGCATGCCATGCCATCTCCGTGTATTCAAGCGAATAAACAGTAGGTGCGTGTGGGTATGTATGTGTGTGTGCACCATTTCTGCAAGGTAGGTGTAAAACACACAAGGCACGCCTTGCATTCTTGGCTAAAATTCCTTCCTCTCCATAAAGCAAAGAGATTATGTGATTGTTCTGGCCATTCTTCTCTTCCTGAAGTGGCTCCAGAAGGAACAGAATTTGGCTGGGATTTAACCTGCCCAGTCCCAATGGAAGCAGGCCCACAGGCAGCTGTGGGTACCTTCTGTGCCTGTGGTCTGCCAACAGGCACGGAAACAAAACTGCTTTCCCATTAAGACTGAGAGCTCTTAGGGAGGGGACTCAGAGAGAGCCCTGGCCTGTTCTACCTGCCCACAATGCTCCTGCCTACCTACACCTGCCTGCTGCAACCCGAGCACTCCGGATACTCAGGCAGGTGGACTGCTGTAAGTTGGAGACCAACCTGAGCTTCATAGTGGGTTCAAGGCCAGCTTGCACTATATTGTGAGACCCTGTCTCAAAAGTTCGTTACATCTTCTAATTCAATCAAGTTCCTCTCAAAACTCCTGCTCCTGGATGGTGAATATCCATCAGAGCTCCAACCTGAGCAACGCTTGCTCTAGCAATGCTGCCTTCCTGGCAGCTGCCGAGAGCTGAAGTTACCTCACTACTCAAGTGAGGGGTGTAAGGGTTGGCTCCTCCTTTCACGATGCAACTGCCCATATACAGCACAAACTAAAACAAAACCGGTGTTTTTGTTTGTTGCTTAAAAAAGCAAAATGGGGGCTGGGGAGATAGCTCCATGGCACAAGTGCCTGCCTGCAAGTGCAAGGTTGTGAGTTTTTTTTTTTGTCTTTTTGAGACAGGGTCTCGCTATGCAGTTCAGGCCGGCCTTGAGCTCACTTTTGTAGCCCAGGCTGGTCTCGAACTCACACCAATCCTCCTGCCTCAGCCTCCCAAGTGCTGAGATTACAGGCGTGCGCCACCACGCCCGGCAAGGTTGTGAGTTTTAACCCCCCGCCCCACAAAAAAAAAAAAAATTTCTAAAGTCCAGTCTAGCTGTGTGTGTGTGTGTGTGTA